>JAKSYS010000092.1:0-126633 GCA_022925895.1 Fragilaria crotonensis
AAAACAGCTTCGGTCGGTGGCTCGTGTGTCTCACCGGGTTGGTAATCTAATGTCGTATTGGATTTTGACTAACACTGGCCGAATTGTTTCGAGAACGACTGTACAACGCGTGACCAACTTGGAACAAGGCACGGATGAAGTGAGACAGCGAATGAAGGAATTTGATGCGAACATACGTGAGTTACTGAAGGATCAGAATCACGTCTTACAAGGCGATGGCGAGCGACAACTCCAAGATTGGGAAGAATACACCGATGACGTCGATCAGGCATTCCTCGATGATTTTGACAGTGCGGTGTCGGATGAAACAATCACAGAAGCCGATCAGGATTTTACCCCTGACATTTTTGACGACATGTATCTCAATAAAGAGATTGCTACCGCGAGGAGTTGGCGATGGTGAGGATGTTCATTATGGTAAAGTGACTAAACGATTGCGAGATGCAGAAGGAGACCGATTGGAACGGCGAACGAGCATCCGTTGTTAGACACCAGGAGTATGAAGTAGAGTTTATGGATGGGCACACTGAGGCGATTGCTGCGAATTTAATTGCTCAACACTTGTACTCACAGATTGACGACGAAGGAAACAGACACATGCTTTTAGATGATATAATTGACCACAGAAAAGGCGTCCAAGCGTTGACAAAGAGGATGCGTTTGTGACCATGAGTAATGGCGTAAAGCGACGCAAGCAAACGACTCAGGGTTGGCAGTTATTATGTCAGTGGAAAGACGGCAGCACGAATTGGGTGAAGTTAAAGATATGAAACAATCATACCCCGTGCAGGTCGCCGAGTACGCCATCGCAAATCGCATCGACGATGAGCCCGCGTTTGCATGGTGGGTCTCTCACGTGATAAAGAAGAGGTTTGAGTGATCGCAAAGTTGAAATCTAAGTATTGGCAGCGCACTCATAGTTTGGAATCAGGATACCAAAGACTGTCGAACAAGCCTAGCGTTTGACAGAGAGAACGGCGACACGAAATGGTGGGATGCGATATGTAAAGAAATGAAAACGTGAGACCGGCGTGTGAAAAATGGGAACGGAAGGAAGCGAACTACCACCTGGATTCCAGAAGATCAAATGTCATTTTATATTCGATATCAAGATGGCTGAAAACTTCAGACGTAAGCGAGGCTCGTAGCGAATGGAAATGAAACAGATGCTCCTGCAACATTAACGTATTCCTCGGTGGTGTCGAGGGACTCAGTGAGGATCGCATTGCTTATTGCAGCGTTGAATGAGCTTGAAGTGCTTGCATGTGACATACAAAATGCTTATCTAACCGCTGATTGCAGGAAAAGATTTACTTTATCGCAGGACCAGAGTTTGGATCAGAACAGGGGTCAATTATGATTATCCGAAAGGCTCTCTACGGACTGAAGTCAAGTGGCGCAGCTGAGCGCACTTAGCGGAAACCCTGTATGATATCGGGTACAAGCCAACACGCGCTGATCCTGATGTGTGGATTCGACCGGCAACCAAAGTGAGCGGGTTTGAATATTACGAGATGGTCTTAGTATATGTCGACGACATCTTGTGCATATCGGCGGACCCGAAAGCAACTATGCACGGGATACAAGGGACATTCAAGTTGAAGGATGATAAAATAGAGAAACCCGAGACGTATCTTGGGGCGCAGTTAAAAAAGAACATGGAGGACAATGTGTTGGACGATGAATTGCGAACAATATGTGAAGTCAGCGATTGCGAACGTTGAGGCCAAACTAAATGAATCAGGACAGCGATTACCATCTAAGTGTCTAACCCCATTGCAATCAAACTACAGGCCGGAGCTTGACACGTCAGCAGAGCTGAAGATCGACGGCGTCAGATATTACCAAGAGTTGATTGGAGTGTTGCGTTGGGCAATAGAGTTGGGGCGAATTGACATGGCAACTGAGGTATCAATGTTGTCCACTCACCTTGCGTTGCCTCGCGAAGGACATCTTCAACAGGTTTATCACATATTTGGATACCTGAAGGCAAGGCCGAAACGGACGATTGCGTTTGATCCTTCGCACCCTGATATTGACGAATCCAGGTTTGTCCAGTGTGATTGGCATGATTTTTACCGAGGAGCAGCAGAATTAATTCCAGGGGACATGCCCGAAGCCAGAGGTAACGTTGTATCTACTCACTGTTTTGTCGATGCCGATCATGCAGGAAATAAGGTAACGAGACGATCGCAATCGGGCATCCTATTGTTTGTGAACCGAGCGGTAATACTATGGTACAGTAAGCGGCAGAATACTGTCGAAACATCAACGTTTGGCAGTGAATTCGTGGCTATGAGAATCGCAGTGGAGCTGATCGAGGCGTTGAGGTACAAGTTAAGAATGTTTGGAGTTCCTATTGAAGGCCCTACGAATGTTTTTTGTGACAATGAAGCGGTGACGAAGAATTCGATATATCCGGAATCAACGTTGGCGAAGAAACACAACGCAATCGCGTATCATCGTACGCGAGAAGCTGTTGCAGCCGGACTATACGAGTGACTAAGGAAGATGGAAAGACCAATCTGGCGGATTTATTGACCAAACCTTTACCCCAAGTTACAAGAGATACACTGTGCGACAAGTTTATGTATTGATGATGAGCGGTGGAACAAAACAGCCAAGGTTCATCGATGATTGTATGTTACATTCACGGTTACCTCCTGGGCATGCGGAAAGCATGTGGCTTTGAATCCAGGTCGATGTTTAGTGATGCGATCATACGCTCGTTGGGACCCTCGTATATGCTCGAGGGGACTGAACAAGTACTATGGTGCGCTAGTGGGCTAGCTACGGTTGCTGTATGTCACAGTAGCTGACTAGCCGTTTGTATGTGAGTCAGCGTAGAGACGTGTTAGCGATGGATACGATCGTTCCGAAATGCACGGAGCGTATCTTATAATTTTTACGATTTACCTTGTGTTTACCTATGGCATATCTTCTCTTTTATCTTCTTTTGTAAGTGTTGCACCACGGACCTCATGACGGTATTTACACGCGTTTGCTCACTTAAAATGCACAAATCTTAAATAAGCAGTCTCGACGAACGTGTTTCGTCGGACCGAGGGTTCACTTATCTCGAGAGTCCTACAGTACTTTCAGGTCTATTCTTGTAGATACGGCTCAATCGCTGTCACCTCGCACATAGGGTTTGCTTCCGGACGCTTGCTGCGTTCTTTCTCGTGTAGCACTATCGACAGTCGACAGGCGAGAAGGAATACGAAGGCTTACATTTGTTGTCCCAGAAAGGAGTGGGTTTGAAGCGATGGAACTAAGCAAACCTTCCTCTTCAGTATTGACGAGCTATGTGAGAAACCTGCAGCAAAAGCTTTCAACAGCGGATGAGAGAGAGAAGGAGTAGCTGCACTGTCATGTCGCAAAGATCGAAGCAATCTAGAAGAATTCCCCTTCGAATCAGTGTCAAAGAACAAACGCATCATCGTGGCGCGTGAAAGGGAACTGCAACTACTTCGCGATTGTTTAGATCAAGTAACAAGGATGGAAAGGACAGAAGTAGTGACGATTCACGGTCCATCAGGCGTTGGAAAGACTTCTCTCGTGCAATGCTTCATCCAAACTCTTCCAGAAGGTGCATTCCACATGGAAGGCAAATTCAACCAGCGTCAATTGCGTGCTCCGTACGCGGCACTTGCTGCAGCATCCGATCAGCTCTGCCACCAAATTATGAGACGTGAAAATAGCATTGAAATACGCAATAGAATCAGAGATGTTCTTGGTCCAGATGTGAGTTTGCTGGGAAATGTGGTTCAAACCTTGTCCGAAATGACTGCAGAGGATGATAGTACCGGTCACCACACCGCCGGGAGTGCCTCTCAGATGTTCACCCGATTCAAGCTTTTGTTTCGAGCATTTCTGAGATGCGTGGCATCTCCGGAAGCACCTGTGGTCTTCTTCCTCGACGATTTGCAATGGGCTGATGTTCCATCGTTGGAGGTTTTGAAAACTCTTGTCACCAATGGTCAGTCGCATTGTATCATGTTAGTGTGTTCATATCGTGAGGGTGAAATGACTGCTGATCAATTGGGACTATACAACCTTGCTGGGCTAGAAACTGCGGATGAGGACGACTCCTCCGTTGATAGACTGTTATCAACTAACAGTTCTCGAATCGCCGATATCGCGATTGCTGGCTTGGGTCGTACATCATTCAACCAGCTAATTTCAGGGACGCTTGGAATCAACAGCATTCTTACTGAATCGCTGAGTACGGTTCTTTGGAACAAGACTAATGGGAACCCGTTCCACGCTCTAAGTTTTCTTGAAATGCTCTATCGGAACGGCATGCTCTGTAGAGGAAACGACGGCTCCTGGACTTGGGACGAGGATAGAATTCTGCGAGAAACAAACGTGACAGTACACCTGGCTGATATTCTGGCGTCAAGAATTCGCGATCTCCCTGAGCAGGTGCGATCAATACTTCAAATTGCATCCTTTATTGGGAATGACTTTCCAGCGGCTGCCCTGGTGATGATTGTTCATGAGGAGCAGGATATGCTTCAAGTGGAGTACTCGTTCGAGCGGCATTCTAAGGAAGAGATTCGCGAACGCATAGTTGCTGCATTAACGATGGCAGTTGCTGTAGGACTGTTAGAAACCATGCCCGAAGTTCATCATTTTAAGTTCGCACATGACAAGATTCAAGAAGTGTTGTACGAGACTCTCATGCCTGACGAAATGGAGCGACAGCTGCTGCACCAGCGAATCGGTTCGTTGATTTGGGACTCCGTAAAAAGTATGGCAAAGTCAGAGGCTTCTGATTGGCATATATTCTTGGCGGCGCACAATCTGAATCGAGCTGTCAACCTCATCGATTACTCAGGTTCAAGGTGTGACCTGATAGAACTGAACCTGACAGCTGCGAAACGAGCAATAGCGAAGGCAGCATTCGGCGCAGCTGCTGAGTATCTTCGAATAGCAGTATCCTTGGTTCAGAGTGACGAGTCATTGTGGAACGATCGATATGACTTATGTATTGATGTGTTTTGCTTGGCTGCCGAAACTGAGAAGAATGCAGGAATGTTCTCACGTAGCAGTGTTCTTGGTGAACGAGATTCAGGTCCGAGCAAGGTCCCTTCATGACCACGCTGCCGCATGTGCCGTGAAAATGGATTCCTTATCGCTGCAAGGTGACCTTAAAGGTGCTGTCTTGCTTGGATTGAAAGTGCTCCGACAGCTTGGAGTCAAGTTTCCTCGGAGGGTTGGTATGTTGGTCATCGCGAACGAGATGGTCAGGGTGAAGGCATTGCTGGGTAAGAGGTCACTCCCCGAGTTGTTGTTCCTTCCTGAAATGGCAGACGAGACTTTGATTTTGGCGTTCAGTATCATGCTTGCCTTGTCAATCAGTTGTTATTTGTTGGGCGGCAAGTATAAAGGAATGTATGCTATGATTACCTTGCGAGTGTTTCGACTAACGCTCAAGTTCGGCATTTCTCCGCTTCATTCTCCTTTCGCATTTGTCGGTTGGGGGGCTATTCACTCGGTGTTGGGCAAGTTTGACGTCGCTCTGCAAGCTGAACAACTCGCTTTCGATGTGTTAAACAAGTATGACGTGGAGTCTGACAGGGCATCAGCTCTTATCTCAAGCTATGGCATGAATCATTTTTGGAGGAATGCCCTCGATTCTACTGCCCGACGCGATTTTCTAAACGCATATCACATGGCATTGAGTTATGGGCATGTCGTCATTGCTCAAACCGGTTTTTTGTCCTGGGTGGTTGCCGGTTTGTACCTTGACGATTCGCTGGCGGAATTGAACTCTACCACGAGGCGGGTGGTCCAGGAAATGCGAGAATTTCAGACGAATAGCGCATTGATGTTCCTTCTGCCGATTTGGCAAACTGTAAGTTCGGATTTTTGGATTTGCGACTTGCAATTTTCCAGCTAACAATCTTGTTCAAACGCCGTGGACGCTTTAGTCTCTGAATTTTTGTGGCGATTCAAGCAACACGAATCCTGCGAGTTTGACGGGCGAAGCTGTCGACGATGAGTTTGCGCTTGCGTTGCATCAAACTGATTCCAAAGTGGTAATCGTCAGCGCGAGTTGCTGTCACTTGGTTCTTGGCTTTGTGTATGAAGATTGGCAGACCGTCAAAACCATTTGCCAATTGTTCAAAAATACAAAAATGAGCTTGATGGATACTTTACCTCGGGATTCATGCTCGCTTGGTTTGCAGCCTGCCACTATGAAATTTATTACACTGATGGGATAAGTCGGCACAAAAGGGAAGCCAGCCGAGCCCATCGTCGGATGAAGAAGTGGGCAACTACGGGAACTGCCATGCTAGCTGGTCCGAACACTTTTTTGGAAGCAATGGAGGCCCTCTGCGTTAAGAAAGCCCCAGTGGACCAAGTCGAGATAATGTTTGAGAAAGCGGCGTCTGCGTGCGCTGCCGGGCGATGTAGAGTTTTCGAGGCACT
Organism: Fragilaria crotonensis; assembly: GCA_022925895.1. Lineage (NCBI taxonomy): Eukaryota > Bacillariophyta > Fragilariophyceae > Fragilariales > Fragilariaceae > Fragilaria > Fragilaria crotonensis. The sequence goes on from JAKSYS010000092.1 coordinate 6,439, forward strand.
ATCGAACGAACGACTCGCTAGGCTCTTTCGTGGCGAAAAGCCTAACACATCGAAACGCTCAAAGTATTTGAAAAGGGCAGCTGAACTGTATAGGAGCTGGGGAGCATCGGCCAAGGCTGAGTGGCTTGAGAACAGGCATGACCATGAATCTACTTGCCAGAGTGGTTAGTATGAGTTCATGATGATGATGATGATGGTGCGGTGTTTATTATTCCACGTGATACATCGATGTGTTTTAAACTTTGTCTAATTTTTTTTTTATATCTATGCTAACATTCCAACCTGGCTGTTGCCCCTTTCGTTCTGCTGAGCTGGGTCCCAGTGGGCATTTCATTCTCAGGCGCTTGACTCAGTTTCCCTTTCTGGGACTCTCGTACCTAGTACCATGGGCAAACCCTTCTCCACTCCCAGGATTGGTAATTTCGTTCCAGGGGTTGGCGGGTGCCTTATAATCTTGATGATGTCGGATGTCAAATACCACTCCCTACTCGATAGAGACAATTCTTATGCTTTTTCAGTGTATGTAGGTGCGGAATCGTTCCGCATACTGGAACTATGGCCAGTACTCCAGTAGCATCTAACCTCGAGGTACGGTACTCCAGCATGTACAAGTACTCCAGCATGTGCAAGTACTACTACGACGCCCTAATCACACATTTTACGAATGAAGGGTGCCACCCATTCTCGCACCATTCATTGTACCGCGAACAAACATCAGAATGGTCATGGAGGTACATCTTATCTGTAGTGCACTAAATCATCGGTAGAGAGAGAGTCGATTCTCAATTGTTGTTTTGGGTATACATAAGCAACAATGAGGGACAGGAGCACACTTGCCATGATAACGTCATTAGGTTCCTTGCTTTCCGCATCATCGTTTGGTAGGTGTTGTTTCACCGCCACCATTGCTCCTCCTAATCGTGCTGGTCAATATCATCGATTCCATGGTGCCGTAACGTCATTTGGTGCCACCAGGACAACAATAATGTGTCGATGGCTTTCTGGAAGTACATGTCATGATGAAAGCAAGCACAATGAACTTCTTCTCGCAGAAGAAGCGATGGCATCCTTGGCGGTAACGGGCAGAACTTGGAAACGATTGGGTCCTGTCGTATCCTTGGCAACTGCGACTTCTACGACTCGGGCTACACCAGCAGCAGCAGCAGCAGCAGCAGCAGCAGCAGCAGTGGCAACACCTCAACGGCAGGGCACAGTGGCAGATATAGGGTGCGATCACGGACTTCTCACGTTTGGTTTAGCAGCAACATGTCAATTCGAACGAGTTATTGGAGTTGATGTATCCCAACTGGCTCTTGAACACGGGGGATGGGCACTATTTGAGGAACACCGAGCCAGTCATGACAAAAATCATGAAGACAAGTATTCAAAGATTGAATTTGTCCTCGGAAATGGATTGCAACCGATATTGGATCAGCATATCGATACGATTTGTATGGCGGGCATGGGGGTCGGTACCATGCAGCTCATTTCGGAACCCACTGACTTGGAACGCGTCGGCTGTCAACGAATTGTTGTGCAGCCGACTCAATCAAGACCTCGTCAATTGATGCAACTGTATAATCATTTCGTGGAAAATTGTGGATTTGCGGTCGAGAGAGAGCACGTTTCGTATCTGTCGAATCGATGGTACGTTTCAACATTATTTCAAAGGAGAAAACCATCGTCATTTGCACTCGAGGATGGACCTGTAATGCCAGGGCATTTGCTGTACCAAAGTAATGATGAGGAACAACGACGTATTTATGACCAATACGTGGAACATCACATTGCTTGGTTGCACAAGGATCATCTGTCGAAAAAGGAAGTAGACCCCCTAGACCAGATCTGGCTCAACGCCATCGCCGATAGAAATGTTAGCAGATTGTAATATCGCCGGTGTCACACTCTGGACAAAGTACACGTCTCATGCAATAATATCATCCTATTCTAACACTGAGCTTCACTCGCATTACTTGGTAGACACCTCTACACAACATCCCGTGATGCCGTTTGATTCAATTCCCACACCGGCTGATACTTTTGATGAATGGGCCTTACAACTTCCACATGCAGAACGACGCCTCATTTCATGGATTTCTTTTGCTGAGTGCGATCATGCCGAAGAAGTTCTAGTGGTGAAATTCTCCCACTGGACTGCACTTCCTTCATCGGGACTGATGACGGCAAACGTCAAAACCGCGGTTCGTCCTCGTGGATCATCTGCTCCCCTGCGGGCTGTGAGGTACTCATTATGAATGCGGGCCCTGTTGATGGATGGCACAAATGTCAAGCATCTCCCAAAAGTGGAGTGGCTGCTCTTGTTTTGGTCACTCTATAGTTGGGCGAGCTGGCCGAGTTCTTCGATATTACTTAAATCCATTGAAAATTTGTCCTGTACGTGGACAGCAACAGCACAATCACCAATGTTCAGCAACTCCGCAATCTGATTCCAAAGCGTCGATTTCCTGACAACGCCGACATCTTGACCTTCGCATCTGCTGCTCATCCTGGGATTTCCCGCGTTCCCTTGGAACATGTAAAAAGTCAGCGTTGTTGCTGCCCTTTTCGGCGCAAGGTGGAAAGACCGATTCATAGAATCGACAACGGAATCCATCTACAGTATGTCATACATGCATACTGCATACTGCATACTACTACATGTACCAGTACAAAGGTCGAATTGTCATATAGCTCGGGCCAATAGGACCACGACTACTACGGTCGTCGTACATGCAGTCATTAATTGAGTTTTATATGTACAAGGCATACCGTTTAATTTGAGCTCTGATGATGTCACAATGATGAAGCGGTACTAACACACAAAGCGCCAGGCCCTCCTCTATGCTCATGTGCATCTCTTTTATGTCCTCATTCGAGGACTAGTGCTCTACATAGAGAAATCGTTTTTCCTGAGGCAATGAAGACATATTCGAAGTCATGTTCGAAGTCATGCGAATGCTATCGTAATATGTACTCCGGAGTAATGGATAATTGTACAAATACTGACTAAAGACTACAGCACGATGTTCTGGTGAAGTTGATAACGAAAATGCAGGTTTTCCGCAAACGGTGCAAACCAACGTAACACGTGTTGAAACCACAATATCAACATACAGTACCTACGTGCCAATCAGACAACGATACAGTACTGCAGTCAACACTGGGAGATTAAATCGCTTGTAAATCGGAAAATTAAATTAGAATGAGACTATCACTCGTTTCCCAAGCTGGTCCGTTTACAATTGACCTTTTCGTTCACACGTGATACGTTCTCAGTCTTGCCGGCACTCAATCGTGACAGCTTCCGTTTCTCCTTAATGTCTTGTTTAGACTCCACGGTTCTCCATCCGGTATCCGTTTCGTCTCCGTTCGTCCTCTCACTATGTCCGGTCATTCCGACAGTAATATTATTCAACACACTCCTGCAATCCTGCGATCCATCATCGTAGGTCGTAGGATTGACGTTCATGATCTCGTCACGGAACTTCATAAATTGCATCCCTTGCAAAGGTTTCGTAAAGAAGTCACCAACCATTTCGTTGGTAGGACAATGCTCAATTTTGACCTCTCCAGAGGCCACTCGATCCTTGATAAAGAAATAACGGATGTTGATATGTCGAGTTCGCTTTCCACTTGACGCCTTCCCGTTTTCGGCCAGTAGGATCGTACTTTTGTTGTCCTGATAGACAATGGATTCGTTAACTGCGTATCCCTGGGCCTCCAAGAAATATCGGGTCCATAAGGCTTGTGGAAGAATGTCGTTTACCCCAACCAGTTCGGCCTCAGTTGAACTTTTCGTATTAATCTTTGGCGAGTGGAAGTGCCGTAGATTGCCCCTTGCCAAGCATCATCACGCCACCTGTATGACTTCGCATATCAGGGTGCACCGCAAACGAAGCGTCAACCCACCATTTAACGATGTTACATTCGTCAGCCTCCAAAATCAAGGGCATTTTAACCGTGCCTCGCAGGTACATCATAGTCCTGCCCAATTTTTGTAGTCGTCGACGTCCGGTTCTTTACGCGAGTACATAGAAATGCCACTGCTGTCTGTATGTCCGGCCGTGCGCGCTTGCATAGAAACAGAAGCTTGGCCACGTTGTGATGGAAAAAATCGGACAACTCGGTGTTCAGCTTTTCTGCATCATCGTTCACATCGAATAGATGCGATGATGCCGGTGACCTGACTGTTCCTGACATGTCGGCCGGCAATTCCGTTATCATGTTCTCGATGTAGTCGATCATCGTGAACTTAACCTTGCCCTTCACGCTGAAGTCGATCGTCATTCCAAGGTATTCGTGCACCTTTCCTCTTGAGATCGTGAGCGGGGCCTCCTTCCCAAATTCAGACTTCAGCAGCTCGATCACGTCATCAACGACCTTCGGGTCAACATGGGAGATTTTAAGGTCATCCACATGCCACAAAATGGTACACTGTTTACCATTGACAATTTTGTTGGCGACACAGCTGTCATATGGGTTCAGAACAAATCCCCATTTGATTAGTTGCTTGCTTAGCTTTTTCCAAAACAGAAATGCGCCAGTCAGCGTGCCGTACAGCGCCTTCTCCAGTTCCACATAGAGTACCATTCGCCCGTTTTCCATCTGAATGTACTTCCGATACATTTTGGGATCAATTCGGACCATGAGCTCTGCCATCTTCCCTTCCAATTTCATGTGGACTGTTCTTTCACCTTTCATCCCGACCTGCATGAATGCAGCTGGGAGGTCAACCACCCCCCACATCTCTTTCTTCTTTGGCGTCAATTGTGCACGATAGCATGACGGACTCAGTTGCGACTGTTGGTGAACTCGCCTCTTCCTTGGTTGTGTATGGTCGCTGTTTTCTGCCGTCCGCACAGCCTCTTCCTTTTACCGTGCCATCTCGTTTCTGCTTCAAAAACATCAGGTATTGTAGTGCCGCCTCGCGCTCTTCATCGGTCATCTCGTCCTTGCCCCCTTGGCCTTATGACCTCACGGTCATACAGTTGCGTTAGTTCTTTAAGCACGGCGTCAACGCCGGCCTCGCCAAAAATTCGGAGCCCTTTTCGGACGCTGTGCTGTGTCATGGCGATGGACTCGAGCGTAGCGTGTAGGTGGCCATAATCCCGCGGCTTGCGGGCCCGAAGATTATATTTCCCCAGTCTTCTTCCGTATCGCACGTCCATGAGTTCGTCAACTTGCATTGCAGGTCGCGCAGCCTCGACTTGTATTGTTGGCGCGACTGGAGCGATCTCGCCCTCTCTCGCGACTTCGTTCGCGTCCTCGTTCGCGTCTCTCGCAACTTCGTTTGCTTCTTCGTTCGCTTCTCTCGCGACTTCGTTCGCTACATCGTTCGCTTCTTCGTTTGCTTCTTCGTTAGCTTCGTCGTCTCTCGCGACTTCGTTCGCTTCTTCGTTCGCGTCTTCGTTTGTTTCTTCGTTAGCTTCGTCGTGGGCGTTTCTCGCGACCTCGTTCGCTTCTTCTTCACCAGCTTCACCAGCCTCTTCTATCGCGACATCCGGGATGTCTTCGTCGTTTGCATCCTCTTCTATCGCGACACCCGGGATGTCTTCAGCGTTCTCTTCAACGTTCTCTTCAACAATCTCAACAATCTCATCATCCACTCCTGCGATCTGACCGTCGATCCAGTCATCATCATCGTCGTCGTCATTAGCTGGGTCGTCGTTCGGATCGAAATCATCATCATCATCATCGTCATCATCATTCGCATCGTCGTCATCATCGGGGATTAGCACTCCTGCCCGATCGGAAAACTCAAGGGGAGTTAATTCGAGATCGCGACGCGATAGTTTGTGCACTCGATCAATAACGTCTGCGGGGATTGGGAGCTCCGTCCATTGTGTGCGGTGCAAGCGCTTACCAGTTGTAAGGCTGTAGAAATAGTGTCCCCCTTGTGCGTTACCCGTTGGGCGGAGCGCAATGGCACCCGTCGTACGCGGTAGCATAGAGTTATCGTGGGGTTCATGGGTCTGGACGTAGGCGCCGAACTCGATCTTGCAATGAGTGGCGTAGTCAATCGTCGACCCCACCACGAGAGCTCGAGGGCTCAACACATCGGAAATGCCTCTTTGGACAGGGAAACTGTTGAGCCAGAACACGACGTAGTGTATGAGCTCGATGACGATCCTTGCGGGCAACTGTTTGAACGGCAGCATGCCGACCACACTCCTGGATCTTTCTTTGATGGTCCGGATGTGGCGCTCTATTTCAGGCACATGTTCCTCGGCGGCCACACAATTAATGCTGATTCCCAGCTCCGCAACGTCACCGACGAGACCGTCCTTGTCGAATTCGCCGTCCATCAATATCACCTCAATGTGAAACCCACGTTTTGCATACGTCTGGTGCACATGTGAGATGGCCTTAAAGATTGTGTCGGATTTTCGGTTGGTTAGAAACTCAGATGTTGAAAACCGGATATTCCTCGAAATCGTAACGAAAATGGAAGCTTGTTTACGAACATGATATCACCGGCCAGAGTTACCTTCCGGTACCGAGACATTATGGTAGCTGGTATATTGGTGTAAGTAGCCTGCACTGCTTTTGGCGTCTTTCGGACTGTTTTGCCCATGAGCGATCCGACCTCTGGGCCAAATATACGCTCCGCTGCAATAATGTCCTCACGCTTGACAGGACAATTTTGGAACAGGTTCTTGTCCACAATGCCCAGGAATGTCTTAGTGCTTGGTCTTCCAATAATTTTTTGTACCTTTCGGGCCAGTACCGCCTTCGAGTAGTCGCGTTCGGAGTACTTAGTACGGTTATCCTCTACCGTATTGATCAGGTTCACGTCATAGTGTCCTGTGTCTTCATGGTCCTGCTCCTTGGTATCGATGTAATACAGCCCCTTCGGGGATTGCTTGAAAACACGCACCGTGCCGTCATGCTTGGTTAGGTGAAAGGCATTTCCTTCCTCGGTATCAAATGTCACGCGGTACCCACGTTCCTTCGCCTTCGCGAGAGACAATATGTTCGCAATGCCTGTAGGGTTGTACCATACAGTTCCGTATCCACGGAGCTCGCCGATCAATTTAGTACTGGCAACGCCTGCATTGCAGTGAATGTCCATCGAGTTTGAATGCTCGCGAATGTTCGATAGCAGCTTTTTGTTGCAAAACACATCAACTGTAGACTGGTTATCAAGGAGGATCCAGTCTCGCGGAAGCCTGCCGTCGTGCTCGATTTGCATGACAACCCCGTGGTCGGAACCGGCAGCGCCGACGTTAACGAAGGCATAGTTGGCGACCTCATCTTGGTCATCAAGGAAGTCGATGTCGTACATGCCACTCGTAAGTAGCGTCGTTCCTGACTGTTTCTTGACTGGTTCAGCTGCTGGCTTCTTCTCATCACCCTCCGCCACACGTTCACCATCGCACTCGTTTGCGTAGTGTCCTTTCTTCTTGCAGCGGTGACACGTAATGTGTTCTTTACTTCTGGGTTTGGCCTTTTGTCCCCTTTTTCGTTGTCGGCGTTTACGAAAGCAATCTCCTTCACCTCCCACCTCGCGCTGTCCAAGTCGAGGATTGTTCTGGTAGTTGGAGAGGCGATGAAACGCATCGGCCCTGCTGCTGGGATAGCGAGCGTTACCCTCGTTATAATCGTTGTTGATCCCTTCGATGTACTTGCCGAAACGAGCACGGTCGCATGTCAACATGAACGCAACTCCAAGGATCCTGTCTCTGATTTCGGCCTTCAAGGTACCCAGCTCTGCAGGGGTCATTGTGGCCTTGTCTCTCCCGTTTAGGACGTATCGTTCCATTCCGATGTCATCATCGATGTTGCCGCCAGTATGTTCGAGCACATCAACGAGATTGTTGAAAACGGTGAGATGCTCCTTCAGAGTAGTGCTTCCGTTCTGCATCAAGTTGAAGTATCGCTTCTTTGCTTCATGAATGGCCCTTCCTGGATAGTTCTGGCTTTGGAACGCGTATGCAATGTTCTTGATCAGGATGAGCAGTTTCAAGCCGTCGCCGCTTCGCCAGATCTCGTCCCAGCCAGTGCTCGATTCCAGCTTCTGCTGCATCATGTCGGTGCATTGGCCCCATACGAGGGCGTATAACTTCTTGACGTTTTCGTTGAAGCCTGCCATCTGCTTTCCGACCATTGTGACTGCGTCTCCCACAGCTTCTGCTGACCAGCAGTTGCCGTTGGCGGTAGGTCATCTGGTATAAAAAACGTTGGTGCTTCGAGAGTGTCGATAGCGAGGCGAATGTCGCCGCCATGCTTGAAAGTCCTACCGCAATAAGCGGATAACTCCTTCTTGGTTCTGACGAACGTGTCGGCCATTTTCGATTCAGAACAATCAAAGATAGCTCCGTTCAGCTCGTCACATTTTCCTTCAAACTTCTTCGATGCGACACGATGACCCTTGTTGAAATTGTAGCCTCTCTTCTTGGCTTCGCCTTCTTCCTTGTCCTTCTGTCCTGCATCACTGTTGCGCTCGGTCCTTTCCTTGGCCTCTGCCATGATTAGGTCTTGAGCTTTCTAATTTAATTTTGTTGAAACCACAATATCAACATACAGTACCTACGTGCCAATCAGACAACGATACAGTACTGCAGTCAACACTGGGAGATTAAATCGCTTGTAAATCGGAAAATTAAATTAGAATGAGACTATCACTCGTTTCCCAAGCTGGTCCGTTTACAATTGACCTTTTCGTTCACACGTGATACGTTCTCAGTCTTGCCGGCACTCAATCGTGACAGCTTCCGTTTCTCCTTAATGTCTTGTTTAGACTCCACGGTTCTCCATCCGGTATCCGTTTCGTCTCCGTTCGTCCTCTCACTATGTCCGGTCATTCCGACAGTAATATTATTCAACAACACGTATTGCCATATATCTTTCTTTGCTCATCATAACAACCTTGCACTCTCAGTACAATTCACGACGACCACCCTGATCTCACACAAGCTTAGTGGATAGTCGACACTCGATAACGGCAGGGCAACGAACGCCCACATTTTGCATTGTTCCAGAACGTACTTGGTTCAAACCGATGAAGGTAGACAATGCTTCCCGTTCCGTATTAACGAGCTACGTTACTAACCTGCAACAATTGTCCTGGCGCAAAGCTAGCGTTGCTCAAGATGATAACCCCTTCGTATCAGGTTCAAAGAACAGATGCATCGTCGTGGCGCGGGAAAAGGAACTGCAAGTTTTACGCGATTGTTATGATCGAGTTACCACGATGGAAAGGACTGAAGCAGTGACGATTCACGGTCCATCAGGGGTGGGAAAGACTGCTCTCGTGCGCTCCTTCATCCAAACTCTTCCAGATGGCGTATTCCAGATGGAAGGAAAATTCAACCAGCGTCAATTGCGTGCTCCATACTCTGCCCTTGCTGCAGCATCCGATCAACTCTGCCACCAGATAATGAGACGGGAGAACAGCATTGAAATTCGCAACAGAATCAGAGCCGTTCTGGGTCCGGATGTAAGTTTGTTGGGAAATCTGGTTCAAACCTTGTCCGAAATGACTGCAGAGGATGACAGTAGACGCCACGAAACCACAGGAAGTGGCTCTCAGATGTTCACAAGATTCAAGCTTTTGTTTCGAGCATTTCTTCGATGCGTGGCATCTCCGGAAGCACCTGTGGTCTTCTTCCTCGACGATTTGCAATGGGCTGACGTTTCTTCGTTGGAGGTCTTGAAAACGCTTCTGGCCAATGGTCAGTCGCATTGCATCTTGCTAGTGTGTTCGTATCGTGAGGGTGAGATGACTGCCGATGCGTTGGAGCGATTCAACCTTGCTGAGCGAGAAACTACGGACGCGGACGACTCCTCCGTCCATAGTCGGTTGTCTACGCAAAGTTCTCAAATCACGGATATCGCGATTGCTGGATTGGATAGCAAGTCATTCAATCAGCTTATATCAGGGACGCTTGGAATCGACCATCTTCGAACTGAATCGCTGAGTGCTGTACTTTGGAACAAGACTAATGGGAACCCGTTCCACGCACTTAATTTTCTAGATATGCTCCATCGGCGCGGTATGCTCTGGAGAGAAAACCACGGCCCCTGGACTTGGGACGAGGATCGCATTTTGCGCGAAACGAACGTGACTGAAAATCTGGCTGATATTCTGGCTTCAAGAATGCGCGATCTTCCTGAGCAGGTACGATCAATATTGCAGATTGCATCCTTCATTGGGAATGACTTTCCTGCGGCTGCCCTGGTGATGATTGTTCACGAGGAGCAGGATATGGTTGTAGTGGAGTACTCGTTCGAACGGCATTCTAAGGAAGCGATTCACGAGCGCATTGTTGCTGCCTTAGCAATGGCCGTTGCCGCTGGCCTATTAGAGACCATGCCTGAAGTCGATTATTTTAAGTTCACGCATGACAAGATTCAAGAAGTGTTATATGAGACTCTCATGCCTGACGAAATGGAACGACAGCTGCTGCACCAGCGAATCGGTACCTTGATTTGGGACTCCGTCAAAAGTGAGAAAGGTGTGGCAAAGTCAGAGGCTTCTGATTGGCATATATTCTTGGCGGCGCACAACCTGAATCGAGCTGTCAGCCTGGTCGATTACTCGGGTTCAAGGTGCGATCTGATCGAGCTGAACCTTGCAGCAGCGAAACTTGCTATTGGGAAGGCAGCATTCGGCCCCGCTGCTGACTATCTAGGAATAGCGGTGTCGCTGGTTCATAGTGACGATTCATTGTGGGACGATCGATATGACTTATGCATTGATGTGTTTATTCTGGCCGCCGAAACGCAGAAGAATGCAGGAATGTTGTCACGAAGCAGTGTCTTGGTGAAGGAGATAAGTGGCCGGGCAAGGTCCTTTCATCACCACGCTACCGCACGTTTCATCGAAATAGATTCCTTATCGCTGCAAGGCGACCTAAAAGGTGCCATCCTGCTTGGATTGAAAGTGCTCAGACAGCTGGGAGTCAAGTTTCCTCGAAAGATTGGTGACTTAGCCATCGTCACCGAGATGCTCAGGGTGAAGGCAGCTATGGGTAGAAGGTCAATCCCGGACTTATTGTTGCTTCCTGAAATGGCAGACGAGACTGTGATATTGGCGTTTAGCCTCATGAATGCCATAGCGCTCAAGTGCTGTTTGGTGGGGGACCCGTTTCAAGCGACTTTCGTGGCGATCATCTTGCGGATGATTCGACTGACGCTTAAGTTCGGAGTGTCTCCGGTTCATTCCCCTACTGCATTTGCCTATTGGGGGGCTATACACTCGGTTTTGGGCAAGTTTGACGATGCTCTGCAAGCTGAGCAGCTCGCTTTCGACGTCGTTAACAAGTTTGAAGCGGAATCTGTCAGAGCGTCAGCCCTGATCGACAGCTATTGCATGAATCATTTTTGGAGGAATGCCCTAGATTCCAGTGCTCGATGCGATTTCCTGAATGCATATTACACGGCCTTGAGTTACGGGCATGTGTTCACTGCGCAAACTGGTTTTGTAGGATGGATTAGTGCCGGGTTATACGTTGACGATTCTCTGGTGGAGTTAAACTCTACCACGAGGCGTGTTGTTCAGGAAATTCGAGAATTTCAGACGAATGGCTGTTTGAAGCCCATTCTGCCAGTTTGGCAAGTTGTAAGTTTGGATTTTGTACTTGCTACCTGCCATTTTCCCGCATCAATATGCTAGATCTAACATGGACGTCTTAGTTTTTGAATATGAGTGGTGACACAAGCAACACGAATCCTGCGAGTTTGACGGGCGAAGCTGTCGACGATGAGCTTACGCGTGCGTTGCATCAAAGCGATTCCAAAGTGGTACTCATGATCACGAGTGTCTGTCACTTGATTCTTGGCTTTGTGTATGAGGATTGGCAGACCGTCAAAGGCCATCTGCCAACCGCTCAAAAGCACATCAAGGATGTCGAAGGATTCTTTACCACGGGATTCATGCTTACATGGATTGCAGCCTGCAATTATGACTTGTATTACGGTTACGGGATAAGTCGGCACAAAAGGGATGGCCGCCGAGCCCATCGTCGAGTCAAGAAGTGGGCGACTTCGGGAACGATCATGCTAGTTGGTCCGAGCACTTTTTTGGACGCAATGGAGGGTCTTTGTGTTAAGAACGCGCCGGTGGAGCAAGTCGAGATACTGTTTGAGAAAGCTGTGTCTGCGTGCGCTGCCGCACGATGTAGGTTTTTTGAGGCACTGTCGAACGAACGACTCGCTAGACTGTTTCGAAGCGAAGAGCCTAACATTACGAAGCGCTTAACGTATCTGAAACGGGCAGCTAACCTGTATCGCAGTTGGGGAGCAGTGGCAAAGGCTGAGTGGCTCGAGAACGGTGATGACGACTACACATCTCCTAGTGATTTGGTAGTGGATAGTTTGAGTCCACAATGATGATATCATGGCCGATTATTGCTTGTTGTTCTCAACCTTTGTCTAAAGCTTTACCCTAGACTCCGAGTACAACAATGTAACCATCGAAACTTGTGTCGCCCCGCTTTTTTACTTGATTCGTCTTTCTGGAGCTAGGTACCATCTTGGTTCAAACCCAGGATTGGTAAGCTCGTTGCAAGGATTGGCGGGTGGGTTTTGAACTTTAGTTCTAGTTCGATATCCGCGAAAATCCAACCTGGGATGATTAGACAGTCGGGTTTGTCATATTCAATAGTATTGGTTGACGAAGGCGAGACACGTTCACTAGGCTGCAATCACATTCGAGAATACTGGCCTTCGACGTTTATTAACACTGAAGTTGTCGGACCGGTTACTACCTCGACTGTTCGGATAGCGACGAGACGGCGGATGGGGTTGTAACCCGCATTTCTTCTTGATTCTGAGCATGTTTTTCTGCAATTCATGAAATGACTCGTGCGGACGCAATCATGATTGTTGGAGTTGTTCGTTCTCAGCCTTCTCAAGAATATCTCCGAAGGAATCGATGAAATCACAGTCTCGCACCAGCTTTGATCTTCTGATGGTAGGTATCATGGGCCATGTGTCGGTACGAATGGAAGATATGATCCGAGCAGAGACGAACTTCGAACCCAGTGATAATTCTTTTACGAAGAAGCGAAACGCATGGCGAACTACTCGTATGCATAGTCTCGCACCAATAACATGTCCGCGTTGATTTGGATTGACGATTGTTTTGTATTGTCAACACTCAGTGATGCCGAGTGTCGTATATCGTGGACCGTGGACCGTGGACCATCCCGCATTCCACGTTGTGTGTTCTTATCACTGGTCTGGACTCCCTGTACTAGTTTCGTGCTACCGGTACTACTACCGGTAGTAGATGACATACACGGAGAAAATCGTTCTGACCCCCGGCTCCCAGCAGTGGTTCATGCGGAAGCCCGCTTGAGATGTCCCTGGGTTGATTACTGGGCATAAAAGTTCCTGAACGATCGCTTAAATGGTAATAAAATCGTGTTGAAATACACAGGCAATTCGAGCTTGATATAGTCGTCGATGTGTCGATGTTGAAGTGGTAGTAGAATGTAGTACATAGAGGTACACTTCTCTGTGCTCATGTGGATCACATGTCCGTTGTCGTCAAAATAGGCAACAGGGTTTTCCGTGGTGACAACAAAGATACTCTTTCTACATGTTGCAAGTACCAGGGATTTCGAATGGCATTGAATTAAAAAAGACCTGCTGCTTGATGTGTCCGATGCGGGGTCATGCAAAACGAAAGTACAATTTTTCTGTGATCCCTACGAACCAACATATCACTTGTCACATCATGCCATTAACCCGCAATTTTATGTTCACATCATTTCACGACGAACGCCCCAATCTCACACACGCGTAGTCGATAGAAGACAGTTGACACCGAGACGGAAACCGAAGGCTCACATTTCTCATTTCCAGAACTGAGTGCGTTCAAGGAGATGGAACACAGGAAGCGTTCCCGTTCAGTTTTAAGAAGCTACGTTAGAAACCTGCAGCAGAAGCTTCCAATAGTTGATGTGAGCGAGGGAGTAACGACATTGTCATGGCGGAAAGTTCGAAGCGCTCAAGATGATAACCTCTTTGTTTCAGTTTCAAAGAACAAACGCGTCATCATGGCACGGGACAAGGAAATGCAACTACTTCGCGATTGTTATGATCAAGTTATCACATTGAAAAGGACAGAAGTAGTAACGATTCACGGGCCAACAGGGATCGGAAAGACTGCTCTCGTGCAATCCTTCATCAAGACTCTCCCAGAAGATGCATTCTACATGGAGGGAAAATTCAACCAGCTTCAGTTGCGTGCTCCGTACGCTGCACTTGCTGCAGCATCCGATCAACTTTGCCACCAAATTATGAGACGTGAGAACAGTATGGAAATACGCAACAGAATCAGAGCTGTTCTTGGTCCGGATGTGAGTTTGTTGGGAAATCTGGTGCAAACCTTGTCCGAAATGACTGCAGAGGATGACAGTACTGTCCACCACACCGCTGGCAGTGGCGCTCAGATGTTCACCCGATTCAAGCTTTTGTTTCGAGCGTTTCTACGATGTGTGGCGTCTCCGGAAACTCCTGTGGTTTTCTTTCTCGACGACTTGCAATGGGCTGACGTCCCTTCGTTAGAGGTCTTGAAAACTCTTCTGACCAATGGCCTGTCGCATTGCATCTTGTTAGTGTGTTCGTATCGCGAGGGAAAGATGACTGCAGATCACTTGCAACTATACAACCTTGCTGAGCGAGAAACAACAGACGCGATCGACTCCTCCGGTAGTACTCAGTTGTCTACCCAAAGTTCTCAAATCACGGATATCGCTATTGCTGGCTTGGGTCGTCGGTCCTTCAATCAGCTTATATCTGGGACGCTTGGAATCGACCATCGTCGAACGGAATCGTTGAGTGCTGTACTTTGGAACAAGACCGACGGGAACCCGTTCCACGCACTTAATTTTCTTGACATGCTCCACCGGCGCGGTATGCTCTGGAGAGAGAACGACGGCTCCTGGACTTGGGACGAGGATCACATTTTGCGAGAAACGAACGTGACGGAGAACCTGGCTGATATTCTGGCGTCAAGATTGCGCGATCTTCCTGAGCAGGTACGATCAATTTTACAAATTGCATCCTTTATTGGGAATGATTTTCCAGCTTCTGCTCTGGTGATGATTGCGCACGAGGAGCAGGATATGGTTGAAGTAGAGTACTCGTTCGAGCGGCATTCTAAGGAAGTGATTCGCGAACGCATGGTTGCTGCATTAACGATGGCCGTTGCCGCTGGCCTGTTGGAGACCATGCCGGAACCTGATCATTTTAAGTTTGCCCATAACACGATTCAAGAAGTGTTATATGAGACTCTCATGCCTGACGAAGTGGAGCGACAGCTGCTGCACCGGCGAATCGGTATCTTGATGTGGGACTCGGTGAAAGGATTGGCCAAGTCGCAGGTTTCTGATTGGCATATATTCTTGGCGGCGCACAATCTGAATCGAGCTGTCAGCCTGGTTGATTGCTCGGGTTCAAGGTGCGAACTGATCGAACTGAACCTTGCAGCTGCGAACCTTGCAATTGAGAAGGCAGCATTCGGCGCAGCTGCGGACTATCTTGGTATGGCAGTTTCGCTTATTCAGAGTGACGATTCATTGTGGAACGATCGATATGACTTATGCATTGATGTTTTTAATATGGCCGCCGAAACTGAGAAGAATGCAGGAATGTTTTCACAAAGCAGTGTCTTGGTGAAGGAGATTCAGGTCCGAGCAAGGTCCCGTAATGACCACGCTACTGCTTGTGTCGTGGAAATGGATTCCTTATCTTTACAAGGTGACCTTAAGGGTTCAGTCCTGCTTGGGTTGAAAGTGCTCCGACAGCTGGGAGTCAAGTTTCCTCGAAGGATTGATCTGTTAGTTGTTGCCAACGAGATGCTCAAGGTAAAGGCAGCCATGGGTAGAAGGCCACTCCCCGAGTTACTGTTTCTTCCTGAAATGCTTGACGAGACTGTGATATTGGCGTTCAGTGTCATGAATGCCATAGCAGTCAATTGTTACTTGGTGGGGGGGCTATATAAAGGAATCTATGCTATGATGAGTTTGCGGATGTTTCGGCTCACGCTCAAGTTCGGCGTATCTCCGCTTCATTCCCCTTTCGCATTTGTCACTTGGGGGACTATACACTCTTATTTGGGCAAGGTTGATGTCGCTCTACAAGCTGAAAAACTCGCTTTCGACGTCGTTAACAAGTATAATGTCGAGTCTGTCAGGGCATCAGTCCTTATCTCCAGCTATGGGATGAATCATTTTTGGAGGAATGCGCTGGATTCTAGTGCTCGACGCGACTTTCTTAACGCATATCATACAGCCTTGAGCTATGGACATGTTGTTGTTGCGCAAACTGGTGTTTTAGCGTGGATGGCTGCCGGTTTATACCTTGACGATCCTTTGGCGGAATTGAACTCTACCACGAGGAGGGTGGTTCAGGAAATGCGAGAATTTCAGACGAATGGCGCGTTGGTGTTCCTTCTGCCAGTTTGGCAAATTGTAAGTTCGGGCTTGTGGATTGGTATGCGTGCAATTAGCCCACTAACATTATTGTGCAAACGCCGTTCACATCATAGTTTCTGAATATATGTGGTGACCCAAGCAACACGAATCCTGCGAAATTGATAGGTGAAGCTGTCAACGACGAGTTTGCGCGGGAGTTGCATCAAGTGGATTCCAGAGTGGCTCTAGTCAATGCAAGTCGCTGTCACTTGATTCTTGGCTTTGTGTATGAAGATTGGCAGGCCGTCAAACTCCATTTGCCCATTTTTCAAAAGTACAAAAAGGAGGTTGAAGGATACTTTACCACGGGATTCATGCTCACCTGGTGTGCGGCCTGCCATTATGACATGTATTTCGCTGATGGAATAAGTCGGTACAAAAGAGACGGTCGCCGAGCTCATCGTCGAGTTAAGAAGTGGGCAACGACGGGAACGACCATGCTTATTGGTCCTAGCACTTTTTTGGAAGCAATGGAGGGCCTTTGTGTTAAGAAAGCGCCATTGGACCAAGTCGAGATAATGTTTGAGAAAGCTGCTTCTGCGTGCGCTGCCGGACGATGTAGATTTTTCGAGGCATTATCGAACGAACGACTCGCTAGGCTCTTTCGTGGCGAAAAGCCAAACGCAACCAAACGCTCGAAGTATCTGAATAGGGCAGCTGAACTGTATAGAAGCTGGGGAGCAGTGGCAAAGGCTGAGTGGCTCGAGAACGGGGATGGACATACGCACTTGTGACCTGAGATTGGTCAGTGTGATTTCACAACGATGATAGACTCAGACTCTGTGTCCTAACATAGTGTCAAAACTAGGCTCCCACTGAACTAGATTGTTTGTTCACATTTTTCCTCTTGCATCCCCGTCTCAATCTTGGTTTGTCCTACTGGACTACTTGTAAGGGAGACGTGTTTGGCATGACGGTCACTTTCGTCGCGGAGTCGGTAATTGTTGCTCCAATTGCTTTCTTGCACAGCTCAGCATGGATGCTGATGCCATGGCTTCCCAATCTCAACGGTTTCATGGACAGCATCGACCAGAAGCACTCGTAGCGGGTAGACCACGGGTGCACCTCGTTACTCCTCAACGGGAGCATAACCTCAAGATACGAAACAGCCCTCTGGCACCAAGCAACCTACGGGCCTCGCAGACCTGTCTGTATAGGGCGCAATGGCTGGAGCTCCCCCACGACAAACAACATAAACCGGATCACACATGGCACAGACCTGCGCACGCAGCTACACCACCGAACCCATTGCATAAAACTTGTCCGTTGGCCCATAAAAGCCAAGGACTGCAAGGGTATGTCACAAGCTTTGGGAGAGAAAAGAAAGCTGGAATCCGACTCCACATCCCCGAAGACAGCAAAGAAAAATTTTAACAAGAAGCTAAAGTTGCAAAGGCTTATGTTGCAAAGATTGAGCAGCGTGCAAAGGAATGCGACAAAGGCGACTCGGAGATTGACTCTGAATGACTCCTTGGGTGGACCAAGGCGATAGCAACTCTAATGACAATCTCGACATCCGTCTCACATCCCTCCTCCAAGCCTTGAAGACAGCGGACGCGCATCCTACGGCAAACTCCTGCCCCTTGGTGTTGTTGCCCAAGTTCTCCGTTCGATCAGCTTCGTGTCAGTTGCCTTCCCTTCGTATGCATCCATCTTCGTACTTGACAGCGGCTCGGCTTCGGGGTGTACGAGGTCCGTTGCTCAAAATGCAAGAATTCTTGATTGAATGCAATCTTGACGTATCTTCATCATTGCAGTACAAGTAGTCCAGTTGACAGTAGACAATGGTGAACAGAGAACAGATGACAGAAAAAGGAAAAACACAGTTTTGTTGAGCACAAGGATTCTGTGATGGGAGGGCGGTAAAAACAAAAATGAGCAACAAATCCGTTTTGCATTTTTGTTTTTGTAAAGGGAATTTCCGTTGAAGGGAAGGCCTTAAACGTTTCGAGCTTGATCGATGCTCGATGCGTCAGGTTCATTTCTCTGTGCTCATGTGTATCGATCGGCACCTAAAATAGCTATTCTTGGAACATATCGAAACAGCCTTACGCAAACATGCCTGCTCATGACTTAGGGCCCGAATTATCCGGAGTGTTATTTGTATGTCATACATGCGTTTCGAGATTGATCGATGCTTGATGGGATGCGTCAGGTTCATTTCTCTGTGCTCATGTGTATCCCTGTAAAGAGTGAACTTTCATAGAAATGTAGAAGAACACGTTTTATGCAGCAGCGTTTGATACTACAGTACACTACTCCAGACTCCAGACGCTCAGACAATTCCAAGTGATATGAACAGTAGCAGCGTACTCCAGTACGGGGTCTACTCTTTATTTCAGCTCATGACTTGTGTCATGGCTTTTCGTTCATACATAGATCGCCTTCGAAGGCTCGTGGCGCTCCGAAAAAGCATTTTTCTTTTTAAGATTGCATCATATATATCTCTGTTAAAAAATCATTTCACGACGACCGCCCCGATCTCACATACATGCATACGCTTTTTGTTATTGGATATTCAACAGTCGACAACAAGGGGGGAAAGAAGGCTCAAATTTCGCATTGTTCCAGAACGGAGTTGGTTCCAAGCGATGGAACTAAACAAGCATTCTCCTTCAGTATTGACGAGCTACGTGACAAACCTGCAGCAATTGTCATGGCGAAAAGCTCGTAGTACTCAAGATGACAACCCCTTTGTCTCAGTGTCAAAGATCAAACGCGTCATCGTTGCGCGAGAAAGGGAACTACAACTGCTTCGCGATTGTTATGATCGAGTTACCACGATGAAAAGGACGGAAGTAGTGACAATTCACGGTCCATCAGGGGTTGGAAAGACTGCTCTCGTGCAATCCTTCATCCAAACTCTCCCAGAAGGTGTATTCCACATTGAAGGAAAATTCAACCAGCGTCAATTGCGTGCTCCATTCGCTGCACTTGCAGCAGCATCGGATCAACTCTGCCACCAAATTATGAGACGTGAGGATAGCATAGAAATTCGCAACAGAGTCAGAGCTGTTCTAGGTCCGGATGTAAGTTTGTTGGGAAATCTGGTTCAAACCTTGTCCGAAATGACTGCAGAAGATAACGTTTGCGGCCACCACGCCGCTGGCAGTGGCGCTCAGATGTTCACCAGATTCAAGCTTTTGTTTCGAGCGTTTCTGCGATGTGTGGCGTCTCCGGAAACACCTGTGGTCTTCTTCCTCGACGACTTGCAATGGGCTGATGTCCCTTCATTAGAGGTCTTGAAAACGCTTCTGACCAATGGTCAGTCGCATTGCATCTTGTTAGTGTGTTCGTATCGAGAGGGTGAAATGGCTGCCGATCGGTTGGATCGATTCAACCTTGCTGAGCGAGAAACGACCGACGCGGACGACTCCTCAGTCAATAGTCTGGTGTCTACGCAGAGTTCTCGAATCACCGATATCGCGATTGCTGTTCTTGGTCGTGAGTCATTCAATCAACTTATATCTGGGACGCTTGGAATCGACCATCGTCGAACTGAATCGCTGAGTGCGTTACTTTGGAGCAAGACTGATGGGAACCCGTTCCACGCACTTAACTTTCTAGATATGCTCCATCGGCGTGGTATGCTCTGGAGAGAGAACGACGGCTCCTGGACTTGGGACGAGGATCGCGTTTTGCGAGAAACAAATGTGACGGAAAACCTGGCTGACATTCTGGCGTCGACGATGCGTGATCTTCCTGAGCAGGTACGATCAATATTACAAATTGCATCATTTATTGGGAATGACTTTCCTGCTGCTGCCCTGGTGATGATTGTTCACGAGGAGCAGGATATGGTTGAAGCGGAGTACTCATTCGAGCGGCATTCTGTGGAAGTGATTCGCGAGCGTATAGTTGTTGCGTTAAAGATGGCCGTTGCAGCAGGCCTGTTAGAGACAATGCCAGAAGTCGATTATTTTAAATTCACGCATGACAAGATTCAAGAAGTGTTGTATGAGACTCTGATGCCTGACGACATGGAACGACAGCTGCTGCACCAGCGTATCGGGACGTTGATTTGGGGATCAGTCAAAGGTATGGACAAGTCGCAAGCTTCTGATTGGCATATATTCTTGGCGGCGCACAATCTGAATCGAGCAGTCAACCTGGTCGATTACTCGGGTTCAAGGTGCGATCTGATTGAATTGAACCTTGCAGCTGCCAGGCTATCAATTGAGAAGGCAGCATTCGGCGCAGCTGCCGACTATCTACGAATAGCAGTGTCACTTGTTCAGAGTTACGAATTATTGTGGGACGATCGATATGACTTATGTATTGATGTGTTTATTCTGGCTGCAGAGTCGGAGAAGAACGCAGGAATGTTCTCACGTAGCAGTGTCTTGGTGAAGGAGATTCAGGTCCGAGCAAGGTCCATTCATGTCCACGCTACTGCTTGTGCCGTGGAAATGGATTCGTTATCGCTGCAAGGCGACCAAATAGGTTCAGTCCTGCTTGGATTGAAGGTACTCCGACAGCTGGGTGTCAAGTTCCCTCGAAGGATTGGTAACCTTGTGATCGCCAAAGAGATGTTCAAGATGAAGGCTGCAATGGGTAGAAGGTCACTCCCCGAGTTATTGTTTCTTCCTGAGATGGCAGACGAGACTGTGATATTGGCGTTCAGCCTCATGAATGTCGTGGCAGTCAATTGTTACTTGGTGGGAGGGATGTATAGGGGATTATACGCTATGATCATCTTGCGGATGATTCGACTGACACTCAAGTTCGGCATATCTCCGCTTCATTCCCCTCGTGCTTTTGTCGCTTGGGGAACTATGCTCTCTTATTTGGGCAAGTTTGATGTTGCTCTGCAAGCTGAACAACTCGCTATCGACGTTGTCAACAAGTATGAAGTGGAGTCTGTTAGGGCATCAATCCTCATCACCAGCTATGGCATGAACCGTTTCTGGAGGAAGGCCTTGGATTCTAGTGATCGACGCGATTTACTAAATGCATATCATCTGGCTATGAGTAATGGGCATGTGTTCACTGCGCAGACTGGTTTTGTAGCATGGGTTGGTGCCGGTTTATACCTTGACGATTCGCTGGTGGAGTTGAACTCTACCACGAGGCGGGTGGTTCAGGAAATGCGAGAATTTCAGACGAATGGTGCTTTTGAGTTGCTTCGGCCCGTTTGGCAAATTGTAAGTTCGGATTCTTGAAATGCTGCGTACAATTTGCGTGCTAACAGTATTGTGCAACCGTCGTGCACGCTTTAGTTTCTGGATATATGTGGCGATTCAAGCAACACGAGTCCTGCTAGCTTGACGGGCGAAGGTGGCGATGATGAGTTTGCGCATAAGGAGTATCAAATAGATTCCATAGTGGTACTCGTCAATGCGAGCCACTGTCAATTGGTCGTTGGTTTTGTGTATGAGGATTGGCAGAAAGTCAAGATCCATTTGCCAATTATTCAAAAATACAAAAAGGAGCTTCAAGGAACTTTTACCTCAGGATTCGTGCTCGCTTGGTATGCAGCCTGCCATTACGAACTTTATTGCATTGATGGGATAAGTCGGTACAAACGAGATGGCCGGCGAGCCCATCGTCGGCTTGCGAAATGGGCAGTTGGTGGAACGATCATGCTAGTTGGCCCGAGCACATTTTTGGATGCAATGGAGGGACTTTGTGTTACGAAAGCGTCAGTGGACCAAGTCGAGATACTGTTTGAGAAAGCGGCGTCTGCGTGCGCTACCGGGCGATGTAGAATTTTCGAGGCATTATCGAACGAACGACTTGCTGGGGTCTTTCGTAGCAGAGAGCCAAACCCAACCAAATGCTCAAAGTACATGAAAAGGGCCGCTGAACTATATAGAAGCTGGGGAGCAGTGGCGAAGGCTGAGTGGCTGGAGAACAGGGATGATGACCATACATCTATTTGAGAACTATGCTTGTTAGTACGAAGTCACTGTGATGATGTTATCAGTATGGCGCATGGCCTGGTGTTGCAATGGTTTTTGTGTGTGTCATCAGTCGTGAGACTTTCAGGTGTATCATATCGTGCTCTTGTAGGTTAAACTTGGGCGCAATCTTTGTGCCCTGCGAGCCCTTCTGAGTGGTGACCCCTGACGGCTTGGATGCAGTGACATGAAAATCTTACATCTTGTTAAATCTCATAATGCTGATTGTCGTCGGGACTTGCGCGTGATGGGACTACCGGTAGGGGCTGAGAGCTGGGACTGCCATCACTCGTTTACTGTATGATGCGCTGTACACTGTACACTAAATACGTACTTGTGGCAGGTACTGTAGTTCTGCAGTTTGAATGGCTGCCATGCACCAATCAAATGCAGCATATACTGGTGGCAGGTGGCATAGAGAGCATAGAGTACTTGTAGTAGAGTAGAGACTGTGTCAACCAGGCATAATAGACAGTCTGGCCGGTGTCGGTCCGACATAGCCTGAAGTTGCGTTTTCAATTGTCTGTCACTTCTCGTCATCATCTACACGACATCGCAAACTCCGAGCACATCATATGCAATGAGACATGAGCGCCGAAACCAGCATTATCCTCTTTTACAGATATCATCCTCTTTCTTCCAATAGAGAGATAACTGAGATTTATCGTGCAGCGTTGTTGAAGCTTTGCAATTCCTTGGAGTTACGAGGACGAATTTTGGTGGCAAGTTCGGACAGTGAGGGTATTAATGGAACGTTGGCAGGAAGCAAACCCCTCGTGGAAGCGTTCACGCACGCGCTGCTTGGACCTCAATACTTGAACGAAACGGAAGATCATTTACAACCGTTGCTCCAAACTTTCTGGCAGGACTGTTCCAAATTTTCTCGCCTCGCTCGGGTTCCGACCTTGACCATGGTCTCCCCGGATGATTTCAAATGGTCCACGTCGGATAAATCACCGTCAGAATTGTTCCCAGATTTGAACATTAAGCTCGTGAACGAGCTGATCGGGACGGGTGGCCTCTTGTCGCAGATACCGGTAGAGGAAACTTCTCAGGGGTATCTGACCCCCACGGAATGGCATGATGCCCTGCAAGATCGCAACCCCGACGATTCGATCCTTATCGATTGTCGGAACACCAAGGAATGCCAAATTGGACACTTTGATCAGGCTGTAGATCCTGGAACCACCACCTTTTGTCAATTTCCGCAATGGGTTCGTGAGAATCAATCATCACTTGAGGGGAAGAAAGTATTCATGTATTGCACAGGAGGAATTCGATGCGAGAAGGCATCAGCCTACATCCGTAAGGTTGTGAGTCAAGTGAAGGAAGTGCATCACTTGAAAGGGGGCATTCACAAGTACCTTGAAGCGTTTCCGAATCGGGATTCATTATGGAAGGGCAAGAACTTTGTCTTTGATGGACGAACGTCGCAGCTCGCGACACCCATTGGCGTTGAGACTAATGGTGCGGCGCACGACGACCTGGACACAATAGTTGGTCACTGCCTTTACTGTAAAGGGCCGTTTGACTCGTTCCCTCCAGAGAATGTCTGCACTGTTTGTCGAGAACCCACATTGGTGTGCAACGACTGCAAGCAACGTGAGATTCATTGTCGAGCTCACTTCCATCTGCGAAATTGCTACTTTCACGATTTGACTCCCTTTACAAAGATCGACCTGCATGATCAACTACGCGAGCTAGAGCGACATCTTGCCCAGATTGCAATCGGGCGTAAATTCAAGCAAAAGCGAAAGACCTTACAAAAGCAATGCGACAAAATTCGAGCGTTTATTGACGTCAGCCAGCAGAGTTGTGGAGGAGAAAACCCGAATGCATTAGTCAAATGTCGCAATTGTGGAGATTCTGACTGCAGCGGAGCCTGTTGGGGCTTTCATGGTCTGAAGAGGAAGGAACGACTGGAGGACAGTAAACGCCAGCTCCTACCGAGCGACAAAAGATCGCGCGTCGAACGTCGCAAGGCAAATGAACGCACCTCCAAAGAGTCGCGGCGACACCTACTGGAACTGGAGATTCTGCAACAAGGACTGAAAGCACCAGCATCGTCCTATCGTGATTCCATCACAGGTTTGCGCATCCCTTGTCCGTGCGTTCGGGTGATTGAAACCAACGTCAAGGGCAAATGGTGCGGAAAGTCGGTCCTGGATGTTGTTCGACAGGAATTCGTCGATGTCTACAACGACCTGGACAATGTCCTCTCCCATGGGCTTCTTCGGGTGAATCACGTTGCCGTTTCCCTGGAAAATAACGTTGTACTCAAGAACATGGACGCAATCCAACGCTTGGTCCATTGGCACGAACCGCCCGTACTTGTACCCCAAACGATCTCGGTACGGCATATTCAATTGCCTCGAGCAGTCATTCTGGAATGCAACCTCGCTGACGATTCTACAGTGGTTGTGTGTGATAAGCCGACTACCGTGCCAGTCCACCCTACAGGTCCTTATTTAGCAAACTCGTTAACGGTAATGGTGGAAGCTCAAGAGGGACTTGCAAATGCTCTCAAACCTTGTCATCGTCTCGATCGAGCTACAAGCGGTCTTACTATTTGTGCAACTGACGTTAGGGTATCGAGATTGATTCAAGGTACAATGATGGAAGAAGGAGGCGTCAGGAAGTTGTACGTAGCAAAAGTCCATGGTAAATTCGATGCAGACAAGCTCACTGGGGTTGTCGACACCACCGCCGCAGGTGTCCAAGTCACTGTGCTTGACGACGACGACAATGGCATTGGAATGGTCGAAATCTGCGCTCCCATTGAGGTGGAAGATCCATCTGCAGGGATTCGTAGGATTGCATTATCGGAAGGCAAAGAATGCACAAGTAGGTTTCGATTGGTGCACTTCAACGAGAAGGAAGGAACGAGCTTGGTTGTTTGCCACCCAATCACTGGTCGAGGTCATCAATTGAGAGTTCATTTGAAGTCGCTGGGGTATCCTATTGTAGGTGACATTCTGTACGGAGGTTGGAACATTAGCGATGCTGAAATAGCAAACGATGTGGTCATTGCAGGAATTCAGAATAGTTTGGAGGTACCACGAATCGACGGACGCACCGAGGAAAATTCTACAAGTACTTCTGCCGAGGATGTGCGATCTGTGGAAGCGTCGTGTCGAAGTTGCCGCAATGGGCGCGACGGAATCCAGGCATCATTCAGTGACGCGCAATTGCTACGAGGGGGGCACTCGATTTGCCTGCATGCTCTCAAGTACGAGATTGTCTTTCGGAAACCCAAGGATCCGACCCACGTCGTGGATAGTCTGGAAATGGAAGTCGAACTTCCTGCTTGGGCCAATCAGATAGTCGATGCGAGGACGCTTTCATGGTTAGTGTAGCAGTGTTAAACACTTCGCTTTGTATCTTCGTCAAGAAACCTTGCTCTAGGATAAGAAGTCAAGTAAACCACCGACGACGCATTAATTGTTTACGGCACTGGCCCTACTGTTTGCTTTCTACCCCAAATAATCTGCGCCACAAGGATGGTTCGATCCAGTTGTATGCTGACCCTTGCAAATACTGATTTGCAGTCGAGTGCAATTCCTCAAAACAAACCTTTTCCGCTTTGGAGATTGATTTGAGCAACTCCAACTTAGGCGCCACCTCGTTAGCATGCTTCTCCACTGCATGTGCAAGATCAAACAGAGAATCCACGTACTTGAGTTGCGTATAAAGCGCGCGTTCACTTACAAGGGCATGCATCTTGCCTGTACAACCCCTTGCCAGACAACTGCAAGCGACCGAAACCTGTCGCGTTGACAACCCACAAATTGGGTCGTCACATTTCGCCTTGCCGGCGTAATACTCTTGCATGCTGCCGTGAACGAGCTGTTGGACGGCGTTCGAAATCTTGGCAAGGCACTCAAAGTGGCTGCTTTGACCCCAAAGCTTTGGGTGATCGCAATCGACATTCGGGCAATGCAACCCACTTGTCACGAGTCCGTTTGACGACGTTCGGAAGACACCTTCAAATTCAGACAATACGCCACACGATCTGCACGTAATCTTCAGCTTCTCGACACCCTTGAATCGTTCTTCGTCAGGTAATGACGACGCTGGGGTGTAATCCACCAACTCTTCATCGTCGATTTCAGCGCTAGATTTGATCATTTGACTGTACTTCTTTGCATCGAGACCCAGCTTCACGGCCAAAATAGACTGAGACGTGCCTTCAATGGGTTCGCAGAGTCGCGACATGGGTGGCAAGATTTGCTGCGTCAAATACCACTCCACATCAGGCTTGAGCAGTCCTCCAGAACGACGGACTTCTTCAGGATGACGAGCACGCTCAACAGGAGACAAATTCATTTCTTTCTGCTCTTCCAAAGGTTCGCAAATAATGTACGGAATGTGGTCGCCAGTGTTCACGGGGCGGTTGTTTTGCAGCATCTGCTTGGCTACTTGGACATGTGGTTGCGACTTGCCATCTGGATACTCGTTGGGATGCTTGCTCAATCCCTTGGTGATGACATACTTTTCAATGGGCAAGTCTCCTTTTCGCATCTGCCCAGCCAGCGCTTCGAGATGATCATGGATATTCTTGACCACCAGCTCTGTATCTTGACCGGACAAGATTTGGTCTAGAACATACCGGCCAGTATCTTTCGATTGGATGCACCAGTCGCGACGAACGAGGTCGAGACCCTTCGTTTCCTTCCCAAAGACTAGGTTGCCGTCTGGACCCATGTCTGCCGTCACAGCTGCGTACTTTTTCTTCTTGAGAAGAAGCATGGATCGGAAGGTTCCATCGATCTCCAATTCCAACGTCTTGTACAGTTTGTTGACTTCGTACTTCACTTTTTCTCCTAATTGACGAACCTTGTTGAATTCAGACGGGTCAGTGATGCGAGTATTGATCATGATGGAGTCTGTATCTCCATAAATGACATCGAGTCCAACTGTATTCGTGGCAATGTCGACCGTTCGCTGAAGAGTCTCGCGCCCCTTGGCAGTGACCAAGGCCGCAATAGGCTGTGCGAAGAATCGAGAGTTCGAGAAACCGAGGCATCCATACATGGAGTTGGCAGTCAGTTTCAGAGCAGTCTGACGAATGTTCAACTGCAAAATGCCGACAAAGGAAGGTGAGATGTAGCTCACCACCAACTGGAATTCCCACATGACACGTACCTCTTCCTTTTTATCTGCGTTCTTCTCAGTCTTCATCATTTTCTTGACGGCCCGACGTCGCTCCACCAAGTTTTTGATGACACGGGGTAAAACGCCGCAGTCCTTGGATTCTTCTGGTAGCGGGGGTAAGCCACCATCGCCACCACCGATATAGTTCGACCAATCCATTGTCGTAAAGCACAAATTGTACTCTTGGATAATAGAAGGATACAAGGAATTGAAATCCAAAAGTAGAATAAAGGAATCGTAGTACCCCTTCTTGGGCTCCAAGACCAAACCTCCCGAATACTTGGCCTTTTCAGCACCCGCCGTCGTCTTTTCCTTCTTGTGGCGTCGTTTCTCCGGAGGGATGAATTTCAAGGTATGAAACTCGTGGAGCAGAAGGTATTCCGTTCGATCGGCGCGGTTTCCCTTCATCGTGCGAGACCACATGTTCCCAGCGACGCACGTTAACTGTTTGGTCAGTGGCATGATCTGCAACTTGAACATGAGGCGCTGAACCAATTGGGCATCAAACAGGGTGTGTTGCGCCAACTGAACAATCGTTTGGCTGGTATTGTACCATTGCGGAATGTCGACTGGTTCAATCTCTGTTCTCTGGGTCTTGAGCTGCGAAGCGGCCAAATGCGTCAAAGAGTATGTCGTTTCCCTCAACAACTCCTTGGCGCTAAGGTACGTGTCGCACAACAAACGACCTTGGAGTACCTCCATAATGGCCCAATCGGTTGAAAAGTGATCCTTGCGATGAGGGACTCCCATCTTGCGACGCCGACCGATTTTGGACCACATGGAAACTTTGAGGTCGATGCATCGGCCAAGGAGAACCTGCATGTCGTAACCCCACGCATTGTGGCCCACCAAAATATCAGGATCCCACACTCCAAGTTGGACAAAAAGTCGGCTCAGCAAGGCGCGTTCGTTGGTCATGCGCTGCAGCTGAGGCATGTTTCTTGCCACTTCGTCATCGAAATCGCGAGGGAATTGGGGCATGGAGTTCTCGTTCGCTGCCGTTCCAAGAGGTCGAATGAGTGAAAGTTGTGTCATGTGCCGTGTCGATTCGTCCGACGCGGTGTCCAACAAGACTTGCTTGTGGCAAATGGCAGATACCGAAACAATTTCCGATTTTTGTGTCTTGGGATTTACAATTGTCTTGAGCTTGATGGAAACAGTGACAACGGGTGGTGGAGGTCGAGGAGTTTCGAGCTGCAGACGAGCCACTTGTTTTGGAGATGAGACCAAGAGTTCTAGTTTGCACCAGGACGACGCAGTCGGGTTGGCAACTGGATTGCGAATTCGAATCCAGCATGGTCCCATGAGATTGCGCTTGACAATAAAGTTCTCCAAAGTGGACGCACCGGCGCCCAAAATTCGAGCGACTGCCTGTCCGCCTTGTTCACAAACCGTGGCATCTGGGACAGGGTACTCAGCGTCATATACAACTTTAAGGTATTCTGTCAACTCGCGCGGAATGGTGGGATCCTTCAAAGGCATATTGGCGGGACACAACTTTTCCGGCCCAGGAAGCACCCTCCTTGATGGGAATGCAGGACGGCTGCAAAATGGTCTTCATTTCCTTGTGGACATCCATCATACTCGCGTAGGAGCCGTCGGATGTCTTGCGCGGTAGACAGAAAAGGTTGCGTTTGTTGCCAAGAACCTTGGCACAGCAAGAGACGACATTATTGTCGACTTGAATCTTTCCAAAGAGTAGAATCTCCCCCTGGACTTCACAAGCGTCCAGCCAAAACATGTCGATGAAGGTTCCATCATCGTCTCTTTGAATTACAGATTCCAGATTGGAGGCAGCATGTGGCGTAGCTTGTGGTTCGACAGCGATTCGTTCAGGACGGAAGGATGCTGACGAGGTATCAACAGCATGAGGAGCGGTTGTGTTCATGTCGACGGTTGGTTTTGGCGGTGCGGGCAAAGGAACTGCCGTAGCTTCCGCGGCCTTGCGCATTGGCGCTGAAACAATTCCTAGCTTGGGTCGACCAAGACGACGACGGGCGAGAGGTTTGGAGGCGTCAGGGTTGTCCTGAGAATCCTCCACGGGATCTTCCGCCGCAGCTGTCGTGGCATTGACTGTTCCTTCGACAACATGGTTAGTCTTGTCTGTGGATAGCGCCCCGTCTGGAGGTGAATGGGAGTCGATGCTTTCCATGACTTGATCGTTGTCTGGAACGTCGTCCCATGCCGTGGCGCCAGCATCATAATCATCATCAGGGTCAAAGTCATTACCACCGGCATGCGCATTGTGATCATGGTTATGATTTCGCATGGGTGTTGAGAATGAGGGGCGGCGCTGCTGTCTTCGCTTTGGCGGCGGCAGACGAGTCGCTTCACGTGGGGCTGGCGGACGCATCTTTCTTCTAGCCTTGGTGGCGACCGATGGTGTGGTAACGTCATCGAGAGATTCCAACAACGAGTCGAGTTGCATCTTGACAGCATTGACATTGGGTCGCATAGAACTACTAGTACTTGACGACGAATGGTTGTTGAGAGCCGTGGCTGCAGCACCTCTCTGCACAAAGGCCCACATAGAGTTTTTTTGATTGGTTTCGTCTCCATCCTTTGAATTTGCGTTAGCATTGGAGTTGGAAGCTTGACGCAGTTTACGTGCCTTTTTGAGAGCCGCTGCCGACAAGTTTGTTGTTGAAGAGCCACCTTTTCGTTTCTTGTTGTCCAAGTCTTCATCTTCGTCTCCCAATCGTTCTTCCCCATCATCGTAGTATCCCAATCCATCTGAGTGATGATGATGATGATGATGCAAGTGTGTGATCATGAATGGGTTGGAAGAATGTAATTGAGTTAGAATTTCATAATCAATACAGCAACTGCAGCGACGTCCTCCAACCAGGTTCAAGTTCTGAGTACGCACCATCATCCACCACAAAATCTTCTCGTTGACGTCTTGATTCCACCAGCTTTTCATATTCGTCTTCAGGCAAGATATCGTAAACGTCATCTTCATCTGGAACAACATAGTCGTCCAATCGACCACCACGACCCTCCAGAAAGGCTCGTCGCGCCAAGGCTTTGCAATTCCTGTTGCGATCGCGACTGTGACGATCCATGGTGTATTACTGATGGTACTGAGAATCAAAGATTATGATTGATGGATAGGTTATTGAAGTCAGGTTCAATTACTCGAGTACGTCGTAGATCAAGCCAAGCTCAACTCTGTAACACCTTTAAAATGATGAGCTCAATGAAAGAAACAAAATCTCGCGTCGTATGTGAAATCAAATGTTCGATATTTGCGCGCCACTTCCTCCAAGTCATAATTGAAGCATTGATTTACTGTAGTTGTACTGGAGTACTACTGCAATTGTGGAGTCTACTGCCATCGTTAGTAGTACCAGCACAGTAGAAACATACCATTTTCCTCCGACGCAGAGTCGATGTCTCGACAGCGAACGTTCAAAACCGCGCGCCAATTTCCCTCCGACGGTCCACATCGGTAGGATTCTACATTATATTGGTACCACATTTTTGAAACCGGCGTCCGGCGTCTATGTATGGAGTAAAATAGCCTCTCGCAATGGCAATTCACAGATGAGCCCATCTCTGCACTCACGTTACTACTATGTTACGGTACTGAGTACCAGGTACAGAGTAGACAGGTGTAGCTATAGAATAAAACTCCTATGAGGAATCCAGAATCTCAAAATCCATTGAGGATCGGCTGTATGCATAGTTTTTGCAGATCATTTCGTTGACGATGGGATATGAGGCGCATCTTATCATTTCCCCAGAAAAATTTGGGGGCCTGTTTTTGTATAGAACGGTGGTAAAATAGGCCCTCGAAAACATTTGTTTTCGATTATATGTTAAAAATGTAATAACGTAACGGTGGGCCTTCGCGCCTTAAATTTTAGTGCATTTAGCACTCACGAACTCTCGAATGAGAAGAAGCGTTCGAGCATCCACAATAATGAAGTGTGCAAAATGTTCCTTTGTAAGAGTGAGCGGAACGATGCTCCTCTCGCTTCTCGTTGCGTCAGTCACATTCCGTGCCGTTCCATTGCCCACACAAACCAGCGCAATTCACGAAAAAAACTTCCATTCCATGGGAGGATCGAATGGAAACATGACCGCGGCGCCAAGGGATGATGACTTTCAACTAGCATTCCGAGAGAGTTTGGGCTTCTTTGATGACATTCCCGCACACGAATGGCAACGTATGAAAGACATCACCAAAGGCCGAGTTCATCATTCCAAAGGTGCATTCAGAAGGAATGCAAGGGGAACGCCGAGGTATTACGCAGCCAATTGGGATCCCGACTTTTCCTGTCGGTTCCTCGAAAATAGCCTTGGCCAGAGCCGTGCTGATGGTCACAAATGGGTGTGTGACCCCCATCGGCTCGCGAAAAAAGAAGATTGTCTGGTTTACAGCATTGGATCCAACGGAAACTTTGTCTTTGAGGAGGATCTGCAACGTCAACTCCCCAATTGTGAGATTCGTGTCTTCGATCCCACTGATTATTCTCATAAGATGCAGGAAAGCGGACTCAACAAGTCCAACTATCACGTATGGGGCCTCAAGCCTACCCACGGAGAGGTAATTCGTTTGGAAAGCTCTTGGAAAAGAAGAAAGGATTTCAAGACCTTGACTTTTTCACCCTCACGGAGACCATCGCGCGTCTAGGTCATAATGGTCGAATGATTGATATCTTCAAGATTGATTGTGAGGGATGTGAATGGTAAGCCCTGAAGGATTTATTGAACCAAAGTATTCAGCAGATTCTTGTTGAAGTACACTCCTCTGTGCATAACACTTCTGACCAGTTCTTCAATGATTTGCGTGACGCTGGATAGTGATCATGCACCAGAACGAGATAGGGTGGCGACAAGTTTTCAATGGCCGATTTGCGATAGCCTGGTCGACGGTACAAGAGGATTACTTAGCAAGGCACAATGCATCGAACGGACGCAATAATACTCAAATGCGCAAGAAAGGCAAACAATGGCAGAAGAAGTTTATCCTGGAGATATGGAAGCAATGGATGATTTTGTGGAAAGCCCGCAACGACTTGGTCCACGGGAAAGACGGCTCAGAACGAGGCAAATCGTCGAAGAACGGCAGAAGAATTGAGGGCAATATACGACCGACGGGAGCAGTTAGAACCGGAATATCAACGCTTATTGTATAGTGATGTGCAGGATCATCTTCAGAGGCATCGGGATTATACAACACGGAACTGGGTAAATACAAGTGCGCCTATCCTCCGCGAAAGTCTACGTCACGCCAAACGAAGAGCAGTTGCGGGAGTACGATCAATAAGGTCGTATTTTGCGCCAGTATGGTGATTCTACGGATGCCATACTGAATACTGGACGCTACCTTACAGGAAGGGTAGTATCTAGTCGTGTGGGTCGACCACCTCGTAGCGGGTGAAGCGGCAGCACGTTAATTTGATGTTTAGTTTTTTTTGCATGACGCTGGATATGCTATGTTTCACAAGGAACCAAACCTAGTAGCATCCGGTGGAACATGTATTGAATTCGCGTTTCTCAAATTGGCAAAGGAGTACTTTGACTGAGGGTTGGCAGTGTGAACTCCATCGCTGGGCTGCACTTGCTTAGTCTTCATCCGACGTTTTGGAATGAGGCAGACAAGAGATAGCTCCTCCTTTTTGTTTACAGTGTAGTACGGATTCCGCGTAATTTAGAAGATAGTGGTATCACTCTTCCGGTACACTTGTAGTTTACTTGAACATAGAGTACAAATTAAAATGTACTCTAGTATTACCTCGGAAATGCGACCGAGGTAGTACTTCTCTTATAGGATTCCACGAAATTCCGGATCTTGCACTACTGGTACTATGCCCCATAGTTGGGGTACTTGAAGACGTTTTCGGTAGATTTATGTGGACCATACTCAGTCCAAACAATAGTACCAGCAGTTTGGGAACTGCGACTTTCGTTGCACTTGCAGTAAATTTACATGTGGTACATATGGAACGAATGCAACAAGTTTCGTAAGGTACCCTTTGGCTCATTTGTAATACTTGTCGATAGAATGGTTGACACCAAAACTCTGACAAAGTACAAATGTATTCTTGCTTCGTTCATGTCTTTTCTCCACAATCGTCCTGTTGGAGGTGAGTATCATCGGGATCATGTTCATGCAATGGAGGTGTTAGCTGCTATAACTCCGAATGATGTGCTGCGGTATATGAATTTGAAGACTTTTGGGACAACAGAACCTGCGGGAGATGCGAATCCCATTTCAGCACGAGTGACGGTGTCAGGCGATCACGGAGCAGTCTTCATTGATATGGTTGGGGCAATTGATGTGGATGGAGTAGCTGGACAGCCTGCACTTGGGACAAATGTGACAATGCGAAATCAATTGTTGGGTATGCAGTCGGGTTTGTTGTCCCTACGACAAGACAATGTGGAGTTAAAGACAGCGGTCAATCGAATTCAATTGAATGTGTTTTGACATTTTGAATGGAAATGTGAGGCAAATTGCATTGCAACCTGCGAGGCGACGGACTGCTGGTGGGGAGAGAGGCGAGGGTGAAGCAGGAGCGGAGGAGGTGCCTGAAAGAGCTGCTGCGAACGACCTCGCAATGATGGCGACGCTGATGCCGACGCCCAGAAGTCTTCGACCTCTGGCAAGAGTATCATCATGGAGTCGGTGGGAGAAGCAGCTAGACTGTTCTCCTACACTGAGCGGGTTGCTCAAAGCATCAGTACAGCAACGCAAGGTTGTGTGGGACTTGGTATCAAGATTGATTCGCATGGGGATACTGCAGGGCCGCCATAGACAAGATTTATGCTGTCTATGGTGGTCGAACTCAGTGACCAACATCATTAATGGGCTGAAGAGGGATAAGAAGGATGGGACTCTGAATCCCAACTTTAGAATTTAGCTCGCCGTAGTATGTTTTCTACTGTACTAGTACGATACGAAACTATTTCTTACCATTTATACGTACTGTCGTAAGCCGGAATCTTCCATTTTAGCACGGCGACAGCACGGAGTTTTTTCTACTTGGGGAATATACGAAGCCCTACATGGTTGCTTTATTTGTTTCATGAATTTTAGGTACATCCGTAGTACTCCGTACTCCAGTATTTCAGTTCGGGACATCTGAAATGAACTCTCTCCTAGTAGCCACTAGCTAGTACTCCAGTAGTAGAGAGTCTGCAAATCACACAAAACAGAAACGAAATTGTTTTTGTTTCCGTTCCCTTCGCGACTGGACCATTCCGTGAACACGCAGTGCCAACTGCCAACCATATGTTCATATCAACGATACTCCGAGTATGATATAACCCCCAACGCTTTAGCCGTTACACGTGTTATGTGACTGAATTCTGTTCAAGGTCACAAAGTCACAGGACTACTGACTACTGACTACTGTACCTAATCCAAACCGTCTGCAAATCCTTTAACATTTAAATGTAAACGGCTTGTAATATATACAATTAGAGTGGACGCTTGCACAACCTTGGTCACAATCAAACTTGCTTCGGACACAAGCAACCATTTCCATCGTCAGCGTGTGATATAATGAATCTCGATGCAGCATTGATTGAGAATGCCGGAAACGGTGATGTTGACAAGGTTGTTGAGCTCCAGCGAAAAGGGGCAAATGTGAACGCCAAAAATGAACATGGCTGGACGGCTCTCATGTGTGCAAGCGTGAATGGCCAGTTGGAAGTGGTTCGAGCTCTGCTGAATCACGATCAAGTTGATGTGAATATCATGAATGAGAAGGGCGAAACCGCACTCATCTGTGCAAGCGGGAATGGCCATTTGGAAGTGGTTCGAGCTCTGCTGAATCACGATGAAGTTAATGTGAATATCAAGAATGAGAAGGGCGCAACAGCTTATGATGTGGCTCACGTCCGTGGGAATCAAGATGTTGCA
Source organism: Fragilaria crotonensis (assembly GCA_022925895.1). Lineage (NCBI taxonomy): Eukaryota > Bacillariophyta > Fragilariophyceae > Fragilariales > Fragilariaceae > Fragilaria > Fragilaria crotonensis. The sequence continues at coordinate 41,796 of JAKSYS010000092.1, forward strand.
CGTCTTCTGGAGGAACTCATGGCAAAACAGACACATCGTAAGGAGCTACTTAACACGAAGATAGTGAGCTTCGAGGATGGCAAGAGTCTTAACGATGCCAAGATTGAACAAGAGCTCAGAAAGCTTCTCGATGGGGTGAAATCAATGTCTCTTGAACCAGTGGAATTGTCGCCGGCGTTCATTCAGCAATTCCTTACTGCGGAAAAAATTGGATCGGGTGCCTTTGGCGATGTTTACTTGGCGGAAGATATTTCTCTGCGAAAGAAGTTCGTAGTCAAATTGATTAGGCCTACTCACTGTGATGAGGCATTCATCAACGAATTGCGGAAGGCCTTTCAGACGGAATTTTCGGTACGTTGTGTATTGATTGTTATCGTTACTCATAGAGAGGAATGATCCATTTTCAAAGAACGAGGATGTCTTCTTACGCCGCAATTGCACGATCCTAGGCTATGAAGAGGTATGGGCATCCCAACATTGCAACCTTCTACGGCTACAGTTTAAATGCCAACACTACAGAGCAGTACATGGTGTATGAATACACCTCTAATGGCTCCCTCGATGGCTTCTTCACTGATGACGGCAACAGAGCCCGCCTTTCTTCAGATACTCGTCTTTCCATCATGTACGAGTTGGCGAGAACTGTTCACTTCCTGCACGTCGGTGGATGCCATGGTTGGAAAGTCTTCCATCGGGACATCAAGAGTGCGAACATTTATCTGACGGATGATTTTACGCCGCGGTTGATTGATTGTGGGTTGTCCAAGTTTGTGGCTGACGAGAACTCCGAAACAGTCCCGGGATTTGTCACACCCTCGTTACAGAACACAAACGGCGGGCCAGCATTTGGAAGCCCTGGATACATGTGCCCAGAGTACGTCAGAAGGATGAGTATAGGGCTTCCGTGTCCCTATATAGCGGCTTATGATGTATATTCCCTTGGAGTTGTCTTGACAGAGCTAATATTGGGATGCGTGAATAGTGCCCAATCAACGAGGAATGGCACTCAATTCTATGATGTCTTTTCGAGGTACGTCCAGAATGAGGATCACGAGCCGATTATAGGTGGATGGCACAGGCTCAGCCGTGATGCAGATCCATCCATCGTCTGGAATCCAGACGTTCTCTACCTCGCGTGCAGGAGTGCCGTTCAGTGCATGGCTCCTTTCTCTGCAGAAAGGTTAACCACGAAGGCGCTCCTCGATGATCTCAGCGAGGCCATCCGTATGAATGCTTATGCTGACAGGTGAAACGCCGAACTTGGTGGCGTCGATTAACGTGGCTGATGTATAATGAAACCTAGACTCTACCGCTGTAGCGACATTGCGCCGTATCATCTGGATGCAAGCGTGCCATTATTCTCGCGGACACTGACGGAGTTGCGACCAAGAATGAATGGCTCCACTTACTAGTTGACTTGCCAAATCAGCCGAAACTAAAATATTAAGGTCATTGTATGGAGTATGGAGTACAGAGGCATGTCTTGGCATTTCTCCGAAAGTTCTGCTGGACTTGATCCGTTGTTGCCGTGGTCCGGGTGTTCTTAGTTCTTGCAGTTGACAGAGCCATTAGGTATGTCGCACGACAACAGTGGCATATTTCGCTGCCATCAGAAGGATAGAAATCTATGGAGTTGCCACTTCAAAAACACCATGCCGGCTCAGGTCATGATTGCTACATGTACCAGTATCTTACTACGTTCCCAGGCTTCAAATTCCATCAACGTGCGTTGGGTCAGGTCTTCGCATTTCCCTCGAAGTTATTTGGACTTTTGAAAAAAGTTGCCGTGGTCCGTGTGTTTGTTGGTCCTTACGCTGTCTGACAGAGTAGCTATAATTCATGTTCGCACGATTTTTCATTTTTAGTTCCAACTTGTACTTCTTAAAGCAACAACATATTTCGCTACCCGCACTAGTAGAAACGCAGAAACGTCGGAGTTGCCACTTACTTCAAATAACGGATTACGACCGGCCCATACATTGGGCGCTCATGTCAAGATTCCTGCCGCCTTCATAACGCATCTGAGAATAGGTACGCCGGTCGTGAAGTTGGGAGCACCCCTACAGGAAATGTTCAACAACCTCTCCAGTGTTTTCTGCGACGAACCCCGATGGCAATCGTTCCAAACGGATCCATCAGCTCTGGCACGCAAAAAGCAGATGCCAGGATCGACACCAACTGATATCGCCCGTTCCCGAATTGCGGGCATTATCATGGCCGCAAGGAACTGCTCTGAGTTTAAGGCTCGGTGGTCTCGGTACACGAAATCTTCCAGTCGGGAAAATCGCCCTGTTGCCCAAATCTCGGCGGCCTCGTAGGGGCCGTAGAACATGCGATCATTGACTGGAAACCGGGCAAAGCCAGGAATGACAGATTGATTGTTGAATTCATCAAAACGGTTTTCTAGTGATGAATTTGACGGTGCAGACCAGAAAACATCAATCGGCGTCAAGTACACCACGTCGGATCGCATCATGGCTACACGTTCGTACTTGATATCACGCGACGAAGAGTACGTCTTCATACTGTCCCATGCAGCCGCAATGGAGTACCACATCTTGATAATGTTGACGTAGGTCTCAACAGTGAAGGACTTTTCTTTCCCATGGAATGGGTTTTTCTCGTCCGTTCCATTCCTACGGATCTCTCGCAGAATATCGCTTTGATTCTTCTCGAACGCATCTACCGATTCTAGTGCGAAGCCAACATGTGGGAGAGGCCGACCGATACGGCGAGCCTCATCATGGACAGCCTGTCGGAGAAGATAGACATCATCTGGGACAATGATTCCTCCGTTGCCCGATCTTGAGGGCGGTTCGTAGGTGACATTGTAGAAATGCACAAAGTAATCACAATCGTATTGAGCATTGGGAATGATAACGTTGGCTATCAGTGATGGCAAAACCATCTCCTTGAACGCTCGTGGTAGGCCATAGAAATTCAATGCACATCGTCGTCGTGGTGCTGTTGAGGCTGCATGTTTTGCCACGTCTTGTAGGATAGATGCATTAACATTATGCCAAGTCGAATTTTGAACCAAAGAGGAAGAATGAGCACGATGCGGGTGTACTGATAATCGTATGGAAGCACAAAGCTGCGAAGGGGAGATTTCATTGCAGTTGTTGCCGGATAAACTCGGTTTGCGCAAGAGGAGTTCCTGCCGGAGCAACAGTCGTGTGACAATGATTACACAGCAACCACTGAACCACCGCAAGAAGTTCCTTTTTCGACCGCGAACGACGTATTGGATCATTGTATTCCTTCCATTAATTTACAATATGTTCAAGTGCTTCCCAGTCAATGTCCGAAGGACGATCGCGTTGGTGTCATTCCTCTCATTTCCCAAAAATATATGCGTTATTTAGTGAACGATGAGCAAATCGTGTTTAAAAGCGCCATCTTCCGCAACTCAGTACCGGTACGAGTACCAGGCTTGTAGCCAGTGCTGTCGGCTGTCGACTCGCTGAATGAGCTGATCTTTCGATCCACCAAACGTTATACTAATAATATTGTGGTAAATGACGGTTGACGGTTGTCTTAGTTAAAGTACAAAGGAAACATCTCGATTACTGCACCTTCTAAATAAAACCGTTCGATAAAAATAAAATAAAACTGCCTTCGTACGTTCGCATCGTACAATAGTCGGTCTACAGGTGGTCTGCTTTTAACATGTACTCCAGCTTTCCTTTGAAATTTAAATTGTCAGACGGATCACCTCATCAGTTCGCTCACATCAGACGGATCAACCTTCGCCTGCAAACAAATCAGACGAATCACCAGTCTCTCCATAAAACGAATAAGAAAGAAAATACTGCAGTCAAAGCACAGGCACGGAGTGCTCCAGTGAGTCTCTAGAGTAGACCTGTGCGCAATTCTGCTCGAAAAGTTTATAGCGTAGTGCCTGATACTGCCATGTACATCATCAAAGCTGCAAAAGTACGACTGGAAGTCGCTGCTGTCCTTCTCGCGACGTTGGTTGCTTTGAGAGTATGTCGAGAGGCTTGCAGTTTGGAATTTACTGGTAGCAGTCCAGTCACGGCCCCACTTTACGTTGCCGCTGGCACTGGCTATGCCATCTCGCACTTGAGCAGTATGGATCGTTTTTGTATCAAGTGGAATCACGATAACTTCGATATTGATGAGTGGTGGACTCATCATCCCGAATACGTCATCGAGCTGCAAAACACTACACACCAATGTTTCCAACGAGAAGTTTCACAAGAGAAGTCAAACTTTTTCAGGGAAGTTTATAGACATCAGTTTAGAAAAGGATGCGATCCGGTATTCGCCCGATACTTGAGGAGCTCGGGATGGGGCTCTGATTTCGCCATGTTAGCCCAAGGCTTGTATTTTGCCATGGAAGAAAAGAAGCCAATGATGGTCGTACCCAATCCTCAGATATCCAAGAAGCAGGTTTGGCAATACGCCGCGCTGTCGGATGGCTCCAAAGCTACCTGCCCCTCGAAAGACCTTGATTGCTACTTTCTTCCAGTATCTTCGTGCAAGCCCGATCCTGAGCTTGTGCAACAGCAAGCGTATCAAGTCAACGACACCTTTAATGCGGCACTTCACAGCAAAAACACATTTCCGTGGGCTTATCAATATCTCACACGAGGCCAGCAATGGATCCGTCGTGCTGTTGTTAACTTTGTGGAACAGCAAAAGCCACCATTTCCACGAAATGAAACGTGCACTGTGATCCATGTGCGACGAGGCGATGTCGTCCTTCAAAAACAGATGGTCAATCCTCGTCAAAACAGAGGCTATCATCCGATTGCTGACTACCTTGACCTTCTCCCAGAAGAACGCCGACGACCAGGATCCAACATTTTACTTTTCACTGACGATGCTGACGCTATTGATGAAGCCCAACTAATCCATCCGGAAATCAATTGGCACTGGTTCAATCGCTCACGATATCGAGGTAGACCGGACAAATTTATGAAGCATACCGTTGCGGACACGCCCAAGGACGACGTTGTGGCAATTCTTGGAACTTTTGAAATTGCCACGCGATGCGATGCCATGGTGCGTGGCATTAGCGGTTTCGGTGACTTGATTTATTACCAAGTAAGGGATGCATGGAGAGTCAAGGGACGACAAAACATCTTTTCCAAGCTCGTGCCAGAGAAGCAAATGAGTGCTGAAGATCGCATGCAATCTGACAAGCTAATCAAAGAAGCACTCGAGAAGCTGAAAGCCGAGAAAGGCACGTCGTCGACGTCATGAGGATTGGACGCAGCGGTGTCTCCTTGGACGTCCTACAAGTGTGCAGCGTTGTCAACGCATGGACAGACATATTGAGATCAGATAGTTCAGGAAATGTAAATAGTGATTAATTCTGACAGAAGACATCCCTGTACTGGCCTGGGATATGTGATGAATATCAAAACAATAAATGCACTTCAAAATTCACAATCATCACCTCGGGAAAAGCATATCGTCGTGTTGATTGATGTGCTGGGCATGCAGTGTCATACCACAGTCATTTTCCTTGAATTCATACATGGGCACATGGGCCAATCCCGGTCTGCTTGATTATCGATAACAGGTAGAATCTCACTCCGAGAACAACATTCTGGGAGGCTGCAGATGACCAGTATGTCACGTCCGTGCGATGGTACTGATGTACATCCTGGATTGGATTCCGCCTTGGCGAGGTGATGGCATCACGGCGGCGCGAAGGACTGCGATACATGTCATTGAATGATGTAGCTCAGGTCATTCGTATTGGAAGTGATGTCTAATTCGTGATACGAACCAATTCGCAAACCCTCATCATGAACAGAAGGACCACAACATCCCCAAGAGACAGCTACCTGGAATTTTGTAATCTGCTCCATTCAGCATCCGATTCTGCTCGCAATACCTCATCTGTGCACTTATGGCCACATCCAGTATCCTGGAAGTAACAGTCTTGACTTGCCAATATTGTGTGATTGGGTAACGTGAGTGGACAAGGGAAGATTGCACGTTGTTCGCATTCGCGTTTATTTTTTGCAGTGAGTTCGTGATAGGAAACAACTCCAGCCATAACCTTGTCTCGTCCCAACGCGTCAATGGTTAAATCTAGGCTGGCGTTGACGGCGTGGTACAAGATTATGTCAGAATTGTCGTGAAGGAAATCGCCAGCCAGATACGCATCAATCTTTGGCGTCGTCCACGACCGCCTTATCTTTACACATCCAGACGAAGTCGTCCCATCGTCGTACCCCTCAACCTTGCTTGACAACACAATGAGGTCGGCCAGTGGTACCCTAAATATCATAGACATGACAACCACAGATTCGGCCATGCGCTCACTGACGCCAATGAAGTCGTAGTTTTGAATCGTATGCTTAATTTCTTCTTCTCTGGTCTCGAATTTTGTCAGTCTCAAGTACTTCACTAAGTAGTTCTGATGCATGGGTCTGCCAATGAAATTGAGAATTGAGCTTTCCGTTGCGTTCCAACCCATCCGACTCACTCGAAAAAAGAAGAAGTCACTCACGACGCGGGGTGCGGGATGTCGAATCATCGTCCACAGTATCGATCGATCTGCATCACGATCCATGTATTCTTGAGGTACTTCGGATGCGAATCCATGAAAATACCTGGCAGAGCATGGCCGAGTACGATTCGTAGTATTGTTTCGTAACAAGCCGATGTGACGTCCCACCGTATCTGCCATGCGATTTGCAATACCAGCTCCAGTAGACCTACTGGACGCACATTTCTGCACCCGGACAAACAAAATGCCGGATCTCGTTTTGTCCCGGTGTCATATGGTATTGTAGATCTGCTCCATACAGGAAAGGCTCGAGCGATCATTGTCGCATTGTGCTTCGTTACAACTCCTTGAGATACTTTCGTTGCATCGCCTCCCCGTGCGGTGCTATCGATTTGATCCATCTTTCCCAGATGAAGAGCTAGTGCTGCTGTCCATTTCAAATTCCAGATCATTCCTTTCAGCGAAATAACGCCGGCAATGATCATGAGGAATGCCAAAATGTGAGGTGGCGCCCGCATTCCGTTGATAGTTGTGCTAGCTAGGTAGTGCTCGGAGTACTAGAGTACGAAGTAGTTTGTAATCAACAAGTAGAATAGAATATGGGTAAAGAACTGCAGCAGTCGTAACTCGTCCAAACGGGGGACGATAATCACTTCGACATACGATGTGGTGAAATGAGTGTGTGAGTGTGAGGAGGTTTTTCTTGCAAGACGGCGAAATCCGAGATTTAACGACGATTTGCCTTCTGGGAGCACTTCCTTCTTCCTGGTACTGTACGATACAAGTACATACCCGTACATACAACTCAATACGTACTACTGGTAGACTCCCCGTTGAGATATGTACTGTATGTTACGTACAAGTGTACATATCCTCCACGATTACGGTGACACCCAGAGTTCTGTATGTACATTGTACCTGGTACAAACACAAGTTGTATACTACAATACTATGACATGCTACAGTAGTACTTTGTTTATAAAAGGAGTATGCATACTGGAAAACTGCCTTCTGCGATGGCTACGGTAGTACGGTACCGTTTGAATAGCTACGAATATATCAAATCAGCATCAGGAGGTCAAGTATACGAGGATGAAGTATCAAGTATCAAGTTTATCAATTATTCATTGATGTCGATAGACATTTGCATTCAACAAGACTCGTATCGTGCTGACGGTGTTGTGCTGTTGTGCTCAATACCGGTAGTACCTGGTACTAGGTACATACTTGTACCAGTACAAGTGCTTCCGGTAGACTTGTCTTGGAACTGCAGTACAAGTACTGTACATGGTAGCAGTATTCAAGTACTTCTACTCAGAGTACAATACTATGCACATACATGCATGTAGCTGTTGTGAATATACTGGAGTAGCACGTCCTACGTATCATTTACGTGAGACGTGAGAAGCGTGATCCGAGACACAACAGCAACGGCATTATCAGGTCTTGCGCAGCGGGAGGTCCAATTCACACTCGCTTTCACACTTCCACCATTTCAATAGATCCCATCAGTTTGATTCATCGACCAACACAGTACTGCTACGACGTACTCGGAGCTCAGAGTGCGGTTCAGCAACTTTACAAGCAATCTACAAGCCTTTATTCGGAATAGATACAGCCTCTCGTACTCTTCTTTCTGCTCTACCTGTAGATCGATTGGCATATAGCAACATCAGGAAGTGCAGAGCAACGGTGACAACAAGCCACAAACGCGAAGGACAAACACGCTCTTCAAATGGCGGATCGTTCACTCCTAGCCCGTGCCACTGAAGGGACAATTGCCCCTACTCCTGGATACCTTTATCTTGACATTGCCAAGAATGTTGCAACGTCTCCCATGGCTTGTCAAGAAGTTGCAACCTATTTGAGCCGTCGATTGCAATCGAAGCAGAACCCCAACATCAAATACAAGTGTCTCAAAGTCATTGCAAAGGTCGCGGAATCTCCCGTCACGAGGGGAATGTTCAAGAGAACCATGGCGCAAGACAGCCAATCTATGGCTTGCATCAAGGAGGCGCTGCAATTCAGAGGACCTCCGGATCCAGCAAGAGGAGATGAACCCTATCAAAAGGTCAGAACCGCCGCAAAGGAAGCAATGGATGCCATTTACAGTGATGCACCTACATCTACCTCCGCATCACATGCGGGAGACTACGGCAACGCATACGGTGCTGCTGTAGGCGGACATGCCGGACCGCCTACACCTTCCACGAGAATGGAAGGCATTGGTAACCCAATGTTCAAGGATCCTCGGGATCCATCGAATCAACCAATGACAGCTGAAACATTTCTACGTGAAGCAGCTGAAGCTGTAACTGGGATGATTAGAGATCCACTGGCCAGGAATGTCGATCTAGGACCACCTCCTGGTCCTCGTCCTGGTGCAATGCCAGGATACGGAGGCGGAGGAACTGTAAGTGAACATGTTCATGTCCATTATTGTGTGTTTCTGCGTTCTGCACCCTCATACTCCCACATTCGTTTGCGCAACCCTGCAACAGTACCCTCCCGGTCGCTCCCAGCTTGCACAATCCACAGGTGGCCAATGGACCATGGCCAGCAACCGTGGGCCACATGCTGTCAATCCACCTGCTAACTTTCAGCAAGATTCAGCTTATTATCAGCAGAAGCAAGCCTATGACTGGGCTAGTAAGAGTGGATCTGCTGGTCAATCTGGTACAAGTGGCGTTGGCGGCTCCTGGGGAGCACCATCCGTTGTTGGTGCAACGCCTGCCTCTTACGTTCCCTCGAATATGAATCCACAACAACCCCACATTGGAATCATATCTACCCAGACGACGCATGGGCATGGCGGAACAGCTGTCTCGGACGGTCAGTTCGAAAAGCAGCTAGTTATGGAACTATGTCCTCCAGGTGGCCTCAAGGCGGAACCTCCGCCTGACAAGTTACAGAAATTTGTCCAAACTGTTCCCTCTCTCGACGCCGATTTAGTGTGTCCAGCGTTGTTGGATTGTCTCGAGGAAGGTCAACCATGGATCATTCGTGCCAAGGCGTTGTGCGTCATGGAGGCATGCATCACTGTCGGAGTAGGCGAGGATGGTATCAATAAATACGCAGACTTCTTTTATGAATGTCGTTCGGAAATTGAACCCCTGTCGCGTCATACTCGACCAGCCGTCAGGGGAGCCTGCGCAGAGGGTCATGACTTTGTTAGGATTGTCGCCTTCTGATGCGAATCGAAATCCAGCCTCAGCACCTACCACTGCCAATTCATTCCCTCCACCTGTGGCGGCACCACCGGCACCTTCAACAGATCTGCTCGACTTTGGTGACACGACAGCAGCGCCTCCGATGCCTCCCGTCCCTCCTCCGGCCGTCCCCCCTAGCCCACCAACTCAGAATAGCAGCGGGGCTCTCTTTGGCGGTCTCAAGGTTCAAGAAAAGGTTGTACCTGCTCCTTCGAAGCCGGCAGATGCACCGGTCGAATCTCTATTGCAGGGCATGACAATTAATAAGGTTTCCGCAGCTCAAGGAGGAAGTGGATTTGGCTTCATGCAAGCCTCGGAACCATCTGCGCCACCCGCAGGAAGTGCCTTTGGTTTCATGCAGGCCACTGAACCCGCGGCACCCCCCTACTGGAAGTTCCTTCGACTTCATGCAGGGGTCAGAAGCTCCAGCACCTGCTATAGCTCCAGGCAGTTCCTTTGATTTCATGCAATCTTCACCTCAAAATGCAGCTGCTGGCGTTGCCAATGGCGCAACAGGCTCTTCGTTCAATTTTATGCAAGTCGAGTCCGCCCCACTTGCTTCACCAAACCCAGCCAACGCTACGTTTGACCCATTGGCTCAAAACTATAAACCATCACCAACGACTCAAAAACAGATGATGACCCAACAGCAGCAACCGCAGCTCAATCCCGTCCAGCTGCAAGCAATGTATGCGCAACAGCTCATGATGCAACAACAAATGCAGCAAATCCAATTCGCTATGGCCATGCAACAGCACCAAGTTGGTGGCGTTGTTCCCATGCCAGGCGTTCCGCGCAACAATTCTGTCATGGCGCCGGGTGGGTTTGCTGCTACTAACTCCTTTTCCTTCTTGGACAAGAATGTCCAAGCCCAAGCAAAGAAAAAAGAAGACAAGCAGTTTGATTTTGTGCAGGATGCAATCAAGAAGGAGCAGAAGTAAGTAATTGATGAAAAAGATAAACAAGTAGTAGGGAGTCTTGCCGAGATTTTAAGGGTGTTTTAAGTTCTCATGACAAGGGAGACGAATAGAAGACACTTTAGATTCGCCTAACGGAGGAAATAGGAAACTACCGGTAGTACTCCGAGTACGATTGAATTGTGATTTTGGACAGGGCGAGGACCCACGCAGTGCCTGCGATACCAAACTTAGTCAATAATCATAACGACGTGTTTTGTCGTGTTTGCATCAATAACGCCACTTGCATTGTTGTTCGTCGAAGGAACGGGGTGCCAAAGGAAAAGGCACCTGTAAGGACAACGTACAAAGAGTGTGTGAACGCACCAATGACGCAACATGAAACGGAGGCATTCTGCTGAATCGCGAAAAAGAGATCACGTCCAGGGAAGGCCCTTTTAGTCATAAAGCTTGGGAACCATGGCAAATGTTTCATCGGTGGCATCGATTGGAGTATAGTTCTTCCCACCCTCACCAGCACAATGTCCTTGAAAGACCTCCACCATGTACGAGTGTGACGCGGCCTTTAGGAGTCGTTGATCGGACGTGTGGCGGAAGAGCCTTGCCTCAAAGTCGGTTCGCAGCGAATGCCATTTCGTCACCACTTCCATGCACTTTTCGTAGGACCCAGCACTCGTATCAATGGCCGATCCACGAGCCCCACCCTGAACACCGACGCCAATGCAATTCCACGGTTTACGACATTGCGTGTAGTGCACGGATTGAATCTGGTCCAGCGGTGTGATTGTGCAGTCCTCGCATGTGTCCTTGTCATTGCGACATTTTCCAACATTGCGACTCCTTGGATTGAAATTCGGTTGCGCTCGATATCGAACATCCATACCCATCCAATTGTACCGACATTGGTTCAGTTCGACGGATGTGTTCGGTCGGACGTGGTCATAGTAATATGCCATGAGTCCTTGCATAGCCATGGCTCCGACAAATCCCCCATATCCGAGACCACCCCATCCATTGGCTCGCGAGAATCCCGATACATAGTCTCCCTTCTTCACAATGGCCGTCAATTCCTCAAAGACGGCTGGTTCGGGCCGCACCACGACGAATCCTGCCTGATATCCCGGAAGGCGACCCGGCATCACCTGCGGCCAATCGCGTGTGAAAAAGGCATCAATCCGGTCGGGGAGCGCATCGGACGGTCGTTCCATGGCAATCTTGGCACGAGCGGCCCGTCCCAATTCGGAATCGGCAGGATGAATCATGGCATCAAACAGCTCGTCCATGGGTCGGAAAAAGGCAAAATCAATATCCACGTGAACGACAGCAGGATAATCAGTCATTGTGTAGGGAAACCATTTGATGAATTCATCTGTTTTTTTTTAAATGGCGAGAGAGCGAGAGGATGGATGGATCGGGCAATGGGTTCATGAAACAACAGATGTGAGCAACATTTTGAGTGTTCGTGCGAGTCTGGGGCGATGTGTCTATAGCGTTTGGTGTGGACATTCCAAATGTCATTGTAATCAACTCACCATGACCGCAACACCATTCCTTACGAATGTGTTGTTTCAAATATTCTCCTTGAATCTCTTGTCTTTGAACAGGCGAATCAACAATCATAATTTGAAATCCGACTTTTCTTAAAATATCAGAACATGGTACGGCTTGTCGGTGAACAATGGCCACCATGACGTAATCGTATTTGCTGTGACTCTCGGGATTGCGACTGGAAATGACATGAATAGAATGGCGCAAGATCAATGCCGCATCTGTCAGACCCGCCGCATTCGTTTGATGATCACCACATTTGACCAAGGAAATGGCATATGCTATTGTTGTTGCGTTGTTGTGATCATGACGACGACGCAAGCTGTCGTTGATTTTGTCATGTTCTTGGACGGACGAAGTTGTAGATGTATCGTGTTGTGTTAGTTCCTCCAGCGTGGATTGTACGGATCCGATTGTTGATTGTGGTGCTTGTCGCAAGACATCCGTTGTTGATTGTATTCTTGTTGTTGCTGTTGTGTGTGCTGTCGTTATTGTTTCGGTTGCTGTTTCTGGGAATGGTATCGGCGTTATCGTCGTCGTCGTCGTCGTCATGATCATCACTGTCTTGAAGAAGAACAAAACCAAAAGAAGCACCAAGACTATTAGTATCCGTAGGGTCCTCATCTGAACTTTGGTGCGTGACGACGAGGAAGGAGTTGTACTTCCACGGCAACAACTTGTAAAACAACTACTGGTGACGTTTTGGATGTAATTCCAAAGGACATTGACATGACGAGCATTCGTACTCTTGCGAGGATGAACCATGTTGTTTTTGCTACCCTAGAAAGTGAAGGATTTGAAGAGGCAACGGGGCGACGCTTTCATACGCTCTCTCTCTCTCTACCGGTGGAGAGTAGAAGTTGGGCTGATTGCAGGTGCCATCGATCGCATCTGCCGGTAAATGTCAATTTTTTTTTTGAAAACTCAATTATGTACCCTTGCGACTCGTTTCGAGCACTGTTGTGCTCAATATCAAAGTCTAGAGAGTCAATTGCTCAATGCTCCCAGCGCGGCATCTGTACGTGTCCTTGGTACTACGTGTATTCGTATATGTGTGATACAGATACGGATCACGTGCTCAGAGCTTGCTTACAGTTGCCGTGTAAGCACCTTTACCATGTACGGGTATAATACGTTACGTATGACAGACATTGTGGTATGTATCATACAGCGTGCATCTCTCACACAGCTGCAGATAGCATATATACAAATAGACGCCTTTAATGATAATATGAATAGGAGTACTGATCACTGGAGTAGTAGTAGTACCAGGTACTGCATTACTGCATTACCGATATGTAGCAGATGAAGCAAATTCTGGTATCATAGTAGCACTGTAAACTGTAAACCATCAGCATTACTGTACCATCAGTCAAAATCAGGTGTGGATCATTAAGTATTCGTACATCCGTACTGTACATTCTACACAAGCATGGACCTGGTGTCTTTCAAACTTTTTGGCGCCAAAAGCCACTACCGTAGAGACATCTTGATTATTTATTGATTTATGAATATGTATAAACAGGCACACACATATATTTGCATCGTCCATCTTGTTGTCGCGGTGGAGTGCGGACGACAAGGGAGCCTTGAGCATAACTATTGATTGCTATCATCAAAGTCATATCTGCTTATGATCCAGATTGAGTGTACTTCAATAGTATAGTACATCCATTTGCTGAAGGTACAAAAACAATCACCTAAAGCACAACGTGACTACTCTTCAAACACATTCTTGGATCTCAAGAAAGGATACCGACATGGATATCGTTCCAGAAAATGGTGCCGATCACTTTGATTGCAATGAGTTTGTGGACGAAGTATCATCCTGGATTCATGATGAAGGTCGATGTGTGACGACGCAAACAGTGGCATGGACGTTTGGTTTGTCTCGGCGACAGGCAAGTCAAGTTCTGACGCAATGCTGTAATCCGAGTCCTGCCGATAGTCAGGATGATGACGCACATAATGCCAAATCATCCTATAACGTGGTATGGATGCAAGCGGACGAGGAAACCAACTGTGACGGCACAAGACTCACTGGTACGTACCCAAAAGCAACGTAACTTCTCCTCTCGCAACAACGTCTCATTTCCAACGTCATCCCCCGCTCGTACATGTGCAGTCGTTCGCTTCATCAAATCAACATTAACTGCGTCAGAGCTGCAACAAGAACAACAATCGAAACAAGAAGGAAGAGCCATTTATGCGATTTCCTTGAACAATTGTACGGAATCTTTGACCACGGCTCATGTCAAGGATCAGCAATTATTTCGCGATGCACTCCAGTCTCACCAACACGCGACGGTATTGAATCACAATTGCGTCGAAATCCAATCATCCATTGAACTTGATCGTCATGATGTTGGACAATTCCAACAGGAACGACGGAATCACATGGGGCAAGTGGCAACGGATCGACCAGGTGTGACCAAGACCACGTCTGTAAACAGCAACCATAATGGTAACACAGTGCGCAAAACCACCACGGCACAGGCATTCTTTCGTGGATCATCATCGACCACAACTTCGACACCTACTACCAAAAGCTCTGACGTACATCCAACTCAATCCAAGACCAAGAAACCATTTTTCGGAACATCGTCCGTGTCCAAATCTACCGTCACAACAGCAACGACGACGACAACTACAAGTTCAAAGCAAGGAAAGGAGAAGGAGAAACAAATTCGGGCGACTAGCGTTGAAAAGGAAAATGCCCCCAATGTTGTGGTTGGGATTGGAACCGCTGATGATTTCATGGGAGATGAAGACGAAGATGAAGAATTCTTACAGCAAGAAAAATTACGTCAAGATCGACGTCAACAAGAAACACTACGTGCGTCGTCGTCGTCGTCGCAACGTCGCGGACGACCAGAAGCAAAACAGCCGCAGTCGAAATCTCCAGGTACTGCATCGGCTTCTTCCAATATGGCAGTATATGACGATGACAACCATGAGATGGAACATGAGCCGGAAACGCCGCGGCAACAGCAACCACCACCACCACCTGCGCCAGTCTTGGGAAAGAAACGTCGCAAGAAATTGGTGGAAAAGACAACCATGGATGCTCATGGATACATGCACACGGAAACTCATGTGGAATGGGAAGAAATTGATGTTGTGGATGAACCAACTGCCAATATGGAGAAGAAGAAGGTGGTGAAGAACACCAAGAATATGAAACAGGGGAGTCTCATGGGATTCTTTGCGAAAAAGTAATTTGCTAATATAGTGACGAGCATTCAGAGCCAGGAGACGTTTCTAGGAATTTACCAAGGTCTACAGACAGTATTCGACTGTCTTGAGTTTCAGTTTCCTATTTCGCAGCCTGAGCCAAGTAGGGTCGCCATCGGATCAATTGGAAACGATCTGGACTAGTTGCGTTACTAGAGGTCCGCCTGGCAGCCACCGGAGCATGACGAAAGCGACAACTGTGCCGAGTGATGAGCAGTCTAGCCATCATAGTTCTAGAAGTGAATGTTTACGAGGCATAATGTTAACATAAGGACATCATGTATCGCACCTATCTGTCACCTATCATCGTCCCTTCAGTTAGCTTTTCACGAAGACCACGGGCCTGTGTTCATGGTACAAGTACACGGTGAACAGTGGTGGACCACCCAAATATGAAGCGCAACAGGTGCAGATTACTCCCAAGCAGTTTGTTATACGACAGAATATACCTGACCTTACGGTGGACGATAGCAGACGGATTACTTAGGAGTAGAACTGGTAGTCTGTCTGCTTTCTTGACTCGTCAATTCTCACATCTTCCCCACACTCCAGGACTTCACTCTTCATTTGAGGGTTCATCGCAAGTTTGTGTTCATTCATTTCTCTCTGTGCTGTTGTTCTCTGTTCCTCTTGCAGTTACATAAAACGCATTGCATTATACACACTCAAGTGAACAAGAAGGACGACGATAAATAAGACAGGCATCATTTTCAACAACACCAAATAACGAAAACACAGAATGTCGGCACAACCAAGTCAGTTACGCTTTCCAGTCGGTACAATTGTTGCACCCGGTGATCGATTGGGAAGTTTAAGAGTCGTGTCACCAGGTGTTGGAACATATGCTCGAGGTGGACACGTGTTTGCATCAAGTGTAGGAACGCTTCAACAAGTTGTTGTAAGAACTAATGTTGATACAAAAGAGGACAGTGATGGCGATGTCACTCAACAAGTAATGGCAGTTGTCATATCTTCCAAGGCTCCACCAGCAACGAGTCGAGTTCTTACAAAGGGTCAACTAGTATTATGCCGAGTTACACGAATCATGTTACAACAAGTTGCTGTGGAAATCATCGCTGCTGCGAATTGTCCGTTATTGAACAATAGCAACAAACCAGAAGCTACAATTCGACGTGAAGATGTCAGACATGGAACGTCGTCGGCGGAAGAACTTGTACTCGAGTCATGCTTTCGTCCTGGTGATTGGGTTCTAGGTCGCATTGTATCCCTGGGAGATGCTCGACGTTATTTGATATCGACTGCCGAACTCGAGTTGGGTGTGGTGCGTGCCACGACAGCATTGGGTTCGACATCCTTTACCGGTCAGCAGCAACAGCAACAGCAACAGCAACAGCAACAACAATATTTTATGCAACCGACAAGTTTGAAGGAAATGAAGTGCCCTGTGACTGGTCGCAGAGAGCCGCGCAAGGTGGCAAAGGCAAGTCACGAAATGCTGAAACAGGTCTTGGTGGGTGCTAGTGGCATTAGCGGCGCAATGATCAACTAAGTTTATTGACTCGACTATTGCAATTCTGAAGTTTTTCATCAGATGTAGCAGAATTACTCATGGCACTGAACTGGGCATCATACAGTATAGATGAAAAACTAAAGATATAAACAAGCAAGACACCATCATACCAATAATGGAACGAACAAGGCGCGATTTTGTTTCCGATTGGATTACTAAAATCGCAGCTCTCTCCTCGTTGGCGAATCAAAAGACCCATGCAAGAAGTTTTTGGATAACCCGGTTGAATTTTTCCATCAGTTCCTGCTAAGCCCTACTATGCAAATGATGCTCCAAAGTACTACTGAAGCCCACTCGTGAAACAAAACACAACAAAAAACAGTTTTTCGTTTCAGACCATTCCTTCAAGAATCAATAGTCCCGATTTTCAATCTCTCGGCCTCGGCGGCATGCATGTTGAAGACCTGTTCCAACGATGTCTGGGAAACTCCATAGTCTTGAAGCATGAGCGTGTCCTTGTTCGATTCGATCTTGGCGAAGATTGTCGAGATTCTGACTCCAGATGACCCCACTTCGTAGCGGGCCTTGTCATTCTGGCGCTCACGAAGGATGTACACTTCAAAGTTGTCGCGGAAGAAATTGTCGAGCTTCTCCATTCGAATCTCGGATACGGCAAAGGAGGCCAACTCCTCCAGTGTACAACCTACGGGAGATGTAGCACTCCTGTATATGACGCAGCCAGTGGGGTCATTGATATTCAGCATGGAGGAGAGAGAATCATCTTTTGTCAACCCCCTCAACGCCGACATCGCTTCAGGAAGTGAAAGGTGGACATGCGGTACGATTCCTTCCTCTGTATCGGCAACTTCACCTGCACTCGCACCAACATACTCGGCAAGTTTACTTCTGATCTCCGTATAATCTTCGTCACAAGAGTCGACCATCTTGGTCTTCATTTCTACCTGATACCCTTGACCAAACCGAGTTTTCAGATGCTGTGCGGATCCGATGCAGCTAAAGCGTCCATTCGTCATCACGCCGATCCGAGGACACAATGCTTCGCATTCTTCCATCGAGTGCGTCGTTAGGACAACACTCGTGCGCTCCTCGTCAGGAACGTTTCCTCCAGTTACCATCTCAGATATGACAGCCCATAGATCGCGACGGGACACTGGATCCATACCCGTTGATGGTTCGTCCAGGAACACCAGCTGCGGTTGACCAATCGTTGCACACGCTACACTGAGCTTTCTCTTCATTCCTCCGCTATACCCGGAACTAACTCTGTCACTGTCGTAGTCGCTTAATCCAACCTCGGCTAGCTTCTGGTTAACGGCTCCTTGTACAAGCTCTGGTGGTATGCCCTTGATATCAGCGTATAACTGCACGTGTTCGCGTCCAGTCATATTCTGAAAGTGAGCGTCGAACTGGGGGCAATACCCAACTCTTCGACGTGTCTTCTCGGGCTCCCGCGTAACGCTAAATCCGGCAAGCGTCGCGTCTCCGCTTGTGGGCGGAAACTCTCCTGTCAAGATACCCATTACTGTGGTTTTCCTATGGAGACAGGCGAAAGAAAGGTTAGGTACAGCACAGACACGTTCGCGACATAGACAATGATAATGCACTACATAAAAACGTACCCTGCCCCGTTGATGCCAAGCAAACCGAAGCACTGACCGGGCGGGATGCCCAGGGAAAGATTATTCACCGCAACCTTCCCATTGCCATACACTTTCGTCAATCGATCAATCACTATCAAGTCATTGTTCGCCTCGCCAGCGGCGACTCTCTCATTTTCCGCAACCACGTCTTCATCCAGCACAACTGCAGAAACGATTTCTTCACGTCTCGACGTGCTGCGACTGCACATCCAACGGCATGTAACGAGACGGATGCACTTTTGCCAGATTCCCAACGTTCTTGGGTTGGTAGACCATTTGTCAATCTGGATTGCAAGGATAATGTACACAAAACACCAAATCGCTTGCATGATGGTCTCGTAAAGGACAGCTCGCGAGTCCCAAACTGTTATTGGCTCTTGGGCGAGAACTTCAACAGCCTGCATGTTGCTGATCTTCAGGAGCGAGTTACAAAGATTAAACGAGGGGAATATACGGAGAATCCACTCAATTATGATGGCAGCGTTGACGAAGCTTGGGTTGTTGTATCCACTTGGATCCCCCATATAACGCAGAATGAGCGTTACCAGGGGACCAGCTAGCCCGATCAAGAAGCCAAAGATGATCACAAAAAGGTTGCACATTGATGGCGAGGTGAAGGCGAAACTCACACAGTACGTGAAACCAGCAGCCGCTGGACCGAACAGGATCAATGTAATGATTGTTCCGCCCACCGCGCCGCGTTCGGTGGTTGTATAGGCGTCGGCGTCGAACGCAAACATCAAGATAACCGTGATCCATAGCGGAAGTTGATAGTTCATAATGTCCCACATGTACGATGATAGCCAGTAGGCTTCAGGTTGGACACCAGCAACCGTTTGCAAGTGCTTGGCTTTTGAAGATCTTTCGGTCACAATAAATGTCGCAAACGTTCCGGCGATGAAAGGAAAGGACAAGACCACCAAGAACCAAACATTGGACGCGTTCACGCCCTTGCCGAAGGCGACTTCCGCTTCCGTTAAAGGGAGGGGGTGAACAGTCGCCGAGATCATCAGTTCATCATTGTTCGTAGCCTCTCTCATAAGAGCCTCGTCAGCGAGAGCTTGGTAGATCAAGGACGCATGCAAGGCGGTATAGTTGTAGTTCACAACATAACCAACTCCACCGTATGTCTCGCAATACGAAGCGTTGAAATACGGTTGCGGATACTGTGCGACGTAAGCGGTGCACTTGCCAACCACAAGTGTCGAGTAATTCTGGCCCACGGTCCGGCTCACGCGGTCGTGGGTGAAGTGAAGAGCACCAAACTGAGTCCCAGCGAACACCTTGCTCGATTGGAAGATGTTCTTGGAACTCGAGAAAACATCAGTGTTGTTCTGTGGCACCCCACCGGCTCCGGCCTCGGTGATGCGATCGATAATGTTGGTGGATTCACTGATCGAGCAGGATGATTCGATGTCGCCATTGAGACCAACACCGCAGTAAGTGTACAAATTGCTTTGGTTGGTATTGCCCATCATGATTGCAATGGGGAGAGTTCCGTTAAACTGTACCATGCAAACTCCTGGTTGGCAAGTAAAACTAGTCCCAGGTTCGTTGAATGGAATTGGATTTCGAGGTTGGCTGGTGATGGATGGGTTGTATGAGTCGATGGATAGTTCAAGCGCGTCCAAGTTTTGATATTCAGCAGCAAATTTGTACAGCAGAAACCCAATCAAGACAAGAATTGATGGCAGTATGGTTGAGCATACCCACGCCTTCTTATCCCTCTTGAAATTTAAGGCACGTTTACGAAAGAGCGATCGAATATGCCGCACAAACATTCCTCTGCTGTCCAAATTCAATTTCGAACGATAACTTTTCGCTCTCTCCTCCAAAAAAGAAGGTTGTACAGATCTTGACGACTTTAAGTCAACCTTCTCGCCGGTTTCGCCACGCGCAACCAACAAGAATACTTCATCTAGGGTCGTGATGCTGACTCCATACGTAACAATGTTATCCTTGTCCATCTCACGGTCGAGGTCCTCGAACATAGGGGGAAAGCTGGCAGCTGCCCCAAGAGGAAGTCGAAACGATAACTCCGTCCCAACGTTATGCAAGACTGCGGACTCAGGAACTGCATCCCGAACAATCTTCTCCAAAATCAGCTCAATGTCGCTTGGAGGCTCCCAATTGTCGACGTCGCAGTTAAATTCGATGTCCGATTCAGTGGCTTTTTGAAAGGTTCTCGTAGCTGGTGCCTTCTTCACAACGGTGAGCTGATACCCAACTCCGTAATGCTTTTTCAGGAACAAAGAACTTCCGGCACACCGAAGTTGGCCGTCTGCCATGATTACGATACGGTCACCTAAGATATCAGCCTCTGTTAGAAAGGAGATATGCAACGTGAGAAATGGTCAAAAGCGTACGAGTTCCACGAAAGTCTGAACAATGGGAATTTCTCACCATCCATTTGATGCGTAGTGAGCACAATGCAACGATCCTGTCGATACTGACGAATCACATCCCACGTAAAGCGACGGCTGAACGGATCCATTCCCGACGTCGGTTCGTCAAGAAGAACTGTCTTGCTCTCTCCACAAAATGCAATAGCAAGGCTCAGCTTCCTCTTCATTCCGCCGCTTAGGTTCTTCGACAGCGTGTTTCGTTTTTCAAGAAGGGCGACATCCTCAATCGACTTGTGGACTTTCGCATCAGCGTCGGCCTTCGGGTACTTGGCATACAAACCTTTAATGCGTGAAAATAACTCAATGTGCTCCTTAACCGTCAATTGAGAAAACAAGCAGTCCTAATATGTATTCACGAAGAATGTGAGTGATCGAGCCACCAGAGATTACTGATCACACGCGAATCAGCAGAGTTCGACACTCACATGTTGGAGGCAAAGGCCAATCTCCTGACGAATTTTGGGCATTTCAGATCTAACATCCCGCCCCCCAACGATAGCGTACCCATCAGTTGCTGCGACCATACCGGTTAGCATTCCTATCGTAACCGTCTTTCCAGCGCCGTTGTGCCCTGCAAATAAGTTGTGAGAAATTCGACATACAAAAAACGAGTGATAACAAACGATGCAAACCGACCCGTATTTCAAACGTACCCAACAAAGCTGTGACTTGGTTGTCATACATGGTGAGATTGAGGTTATCGACAGCTGTCTTCTCACCGAACTGTTTGCGGAGTCCGCGGATGGCGATCCCTTTACCTTCCTTGATTGAGGCATGAATAGCATCACCAACTTCTTCAACCGGAACACCGAATGCAGTGGGATTAAGGTCGTCCAAGATTTCGCTCGCACCACTTCCTCCGGCAAACCAGTACGATTTGCTGCATAGAAAGAACCAGGGCATGGCTATCCCATGCATGGGGCGCATCACCCGATTGAAGTAGAAGGTGAAAAATCCCCAAAGTAGACTTGAGATAGCGAGAGAGACTAGTGACGACCTGAATGTGTAACCCGACGGACTGTCCGTTGATGAAATGGTGCTCTGAACTGCACCAACTCCAGCATCTTCTAACCTGCCAAGCTCTTGCATTCCGTATGAGATTGCCGCGACGGGATGTAGCGAAATAAGAGCAATGACACCAGAAGATCCGGTCTCAAAGTTAGCAATCAGTGTGAGAAAATAGCCGGCGAAGAATGCCAGTAACCCTATCAAAGTCGCTGTGGTTGCCTTCGAAAACAACGACGCGACGGCGAAGGAAAAGGTGATAATGCCAAGAAATGCCAAGATCCAAAAAATCAGGAGAATAACGTAGCTAGAATTTTCGTAGAGGCTCGCACTGGCAGCTGCAGAGCAAACTGCAGTTACAAGATGAAAAACGAAGAATGATGTGAACCAGGACCACTCAATGTCACATTCAGTCACGGACATAACCTTCATCAACTCCTTCTGACGGAGCTCCTTTTCCAGAACGACGCTGCGAAGAATACTGGCGACAGGGTACAATAGTCCAAGTACAATCAACAGAGGAGCGTATGCTTCAATTCAAAGGGGAAGGTCAGTCACGGCGATAATGATACGAATGAGCATTTATCTCAGATGCGGGTACTCACCTGCAATCGAAGCGTAGAATCCATTCATAGTGTATTCCTTTGTCGGAAACGATACGAACTGCACTCCGTGCTCCGAAACGAACATGCCTTCATTCGCACTGCCAGAATCGACCAAAATCCAATCTTGAACCGTCCGTTGAACGGCAATCGCTCCATTGTAAAGGTACTGTCCGGTGCATGAAGATTGATAAGGCCCTTGAGCAGCGGTTCCGCCGGTTGGTGTGCATGCATCATCGTTTTCCTACTATTGTAGGAAAACTCCTGATTGGTGGGAGGGCTGGTGAATTGAGCATAGCGAGCCTCCTGCTCCGCTTGATTGAAGTTGGTCGAGTTCTGGCGAAGGATATACGCATAGTCTTTTTCCGAGGAGCCATCTGCAAAGACAACGGCGAAGCCCATCTTGGGGGAGCCACTCTTGCCGTAGTTGGGCGACGTCACGTACGATGAAATCTCCGCATCAGAAGCAAAAAACTTGACGAGAGGGAAATTGACTGGTACACTGCCATCGATAAGTTGAGGAAACTTAGAGGATAGGTAGGCTTCGAACGCTTTAGCTCTGGCAAGACTACGAACAGAAGAATCGTCCTGCGGAGCAATGGCAAGAAGGAGGTATTCACAGAAAACAGTCGCATCCTGGCCAGTCTCGGAGCAACGACGACGATCACACTTCAGGAAAGGATTCTGGTTGTCGTAGAATCCCGAGACCTGAAATGGCCACTGCTGAGGGCTGGGGTAGGAAGGCTCACAGGTTCGTGTTGCTTGGAGTGACGTAACATAGTCACGGAATGACAGTGGGATGATGGTCGACGAGTTGCCAGGAAAGGACGCTGGAACAGTTACAGGCGTGAAGCCTGATGATCCCTCCAACGCTGTCTTTATACCGAGAAGGATGCAGATGAATCCAACAGGAAGAATAATCTCAAGGAGCTGAGGGTGTTGGAGCGAACAGTGCGAGGTGTGAGTGAATGCGAAGCATTGACGAGCAAGCAGCGTTCCCACATCATTCTATAGCGCGATCTCAGGTCAAGAAATGATCGACGAGTGAAACAAGAGCCTAGACGTACAGCACCTATGATGTTCCTCTTGCGATAAATGATGTTACGCCTCAAAAGTGCGAAGTACGCCCTGGAACAGCAACCCATTTTTGCATTATCGTTAAGGAGTAAAGTCGAAGAGGATCAAAGTTTGGTAAATGATCAGATTTTACAAGGGAAAAAATCGAACGTGCAGGTACGCTTGTGACTTGTATGAAGTTCAAGGCGAATGCGAACCATTAATCAAGAAATGAGAAGCGTATCAGTGGGAAATGTGAGGTACCAACATCTGCCAAGACTGCGAACAAGCTGGAATTCTTGGCGTTCCAAGCCAAGCGTTTCATACGAAAAGAGACAATGCAAACTACATTAGTCCACTGACGCCACCGCCTATGTTTGCCTTGTCGATGCCAACGAAGAAGAAGATCGTATCCAATTAGATGGGGTTCGAATGAATACATCAAGCACATGAGGTGCTCTCCAGTCTTCACGCTTCCTATCCTGCAAACCCAACGGTACAAAATGTACAAACTCTACTACACCGAGTACAGTAATTAGTGTGGATATTTAATTAGTGTGGATTACTATATAGTGTGGTCCACACTAATATGTGTTAAGAGTATTTCTCGTCAGGATTGCTGTTTGTGTGGCTGTTTGGGTGTAGGTTCCCATGTGTACTTCTTGTCTGTGTCTGTGTGGTGGAAAGTCGACGTACTACATACTCATGCGTGGGTACTAACCCAAGTTACAGGTACAGTATTATTCATGTGCGAGCGAGGACATGATGCATCACTGATTCATCCAAGGTGATTGTTGGTTGTTGCGCACGGTGGCAGCATTGGTCATCAGAACACGTGTACATGAGCGATTGCAGCCTACAAGCAAGGGTACTAAGAATCAGGCAATGTCTCGCTTCTCTGCATCCCCAATCATGGCAG
Source organism: Fragilaria crotonensis (assembly GCA_022925895.1). NCBI lineage: Eukaryota > Bacillariophyta > Fragilariophyceae > Fragilariales > Fragilariaceae > Fragilaria > Fragilaria crotonensis. Next base: position 66,313 of record JAKSYS010000092.1, read on the forward strand.
CCTTTGCTCGTGCCAACGTTGTTGGGCCTCCGAACGAGGAGGAAGACGATGACATAATTGGTATGGTGGTACAGGAAATGGCTGAAGAACTCCGGGCTCGTGCTGAGGATGCTGATACACAAGATGTTGAGCAAGAAGAGAATCTAGGAGTACTAGAGGATAGGTTACCTCATCAAAAAAGGAGCCTCCAGCAGGTTGTTACCATCAGTAGTCGCCGGGAGACTGTAAGGTGGATGATGACTGAATTCGATGCTAATGGAAAGAAGGAACTCATATCTAAAGCTGTTGCCAAGTTTCCCGAGTATTTTCGAGGCAGCTACAAAGCCAACCATCAGAGGGCATCAAATTGGTGGAAAGCTCGACACACCAAGTATTCTAATTACAATATGTTACCACCAGCATCGGTGCAAAGGAATCAGATCTCCAAGGTTACCCGGGTGAACTTGAAGGCATCAGCAGGTCGAGGCCGCAAAGCAAGTGCTTGGGTAGTCCATGTTTATGCAGAGCTGATGGATGAATTCCTCTGTCTCCGAAAGACTGGACTCAAGTTTTCTACAGCACTCTTGGGAACTCTTGCACGCGACATCATTAAGAACAGTGATGGGCTGTTCAATTCCCATTATAGAGACCCGCATGACAACAAGTTGATTCAAGACAAAATAACAACACGATGGGTGCAATGCTTCATGTCTAATCACAATGTTGTTGTTCGTTCCCAGACTGGAAAGCTGATGTGCAGCCCCGAGAAGGAGCTGCACATACAAAAGACCATTGCTTTTCACATGGGCGAATTGCATCGTGGTTTTTCATCTGGAGAATTGGATGAAAACCTTATCGAGAACATGGATGAAACTCACTTTGTCATCAATGTAGACAATGGGAGAACATTGGGCGTTCGCGGTGACAATGATGTGAAGTATGCAGATGTCGTATCTGGAGGTGAAGGCATGACAATGATGGTTCGACTCACTGGAGGGCCTACATCATACATACAGCCCCCGATGATGATATTCACAAACCAAAGTCGCAGCTACCCAATCGCTGCAGTCCCCGACAATATTCCTGGGGTATGTTACCGCTCAGGGCCTAAGGGATGGAATGATAAAACCCTCTTTCCTCAGTGGTTCACGGAACCTCGAGCATATCAAGGTGACCAACATGGGCGACAAAAAGTGATGTACCTTGACAATTGTGGTGGGCATAATCATTCGGATGCCTTAACTGCTGCCTTGGAAGCAACACATACACACATCAAGTACTTCCCTCCATGCGCCACTGATAAAGTTCAGCCAGCAGACTCGTTTGTCATATCGAAGATAAAGGATGCCTGGAAAAAAAGGTGGGATATAAAAAAGATGGAGATGATTCGAGAGAACATGTGGTCTAATGGTGTTCGCAGGGATGGGGCATGGTCGGGTAAGCTGCAGAACCCGGGTAAGAGGTTTTTCCTACAGCTTGCCGCTGATTCCGTCCGAGATGTCAACATGCAGCGCGATGTGAATGGACTTACCTATGCACGGAAGGCAATGATTCGTTGTGGACTCGCACTTGATGTGACTGGCCTATGGCATATCCAGCAGTTATCCCCACAATTGCAAGCCATCATTGCTACCCACCGCAATCATTTTGACGGGGAGGCAGTTCCCCCACCGGGATAAATGAGTTCTGACATTTGGCATTATAAGTGACGAGAAGGTCATTGAACAAGGAAAACGAATTGATACGAGGAAAAACAGTGATAATGCAGTTGACGTGGTTCATGCTGTACCTAAAAATGTGCTTAAATTAAAATTATGACTGTCAGGAACAGCAACCTGAGGGCGAGAAGTGAGAATGTCGTATTCTGGGATTTTCACCACATTCTTACGTGTTACTGTGTTAATTTTGTATGTGATCACTCAATTGTATCCGGCGGTTGGTGTCGATGCCAAAATCTCCGAATACGACTGTCTTGGATGCTCGTTTACTTCTTTGCCTTGAGGAGGAGCAAAGAGGTGCTTGCTTGCTGGTGCCTCCACCGGGCAAAAGGGTCATGATATTTGTCGGAGTGGAAGATGATGAAGAAGTCCGTGCAAATTTTGGAGGCTGCTGCTATCGCGCTGTTGTCCTCCTAAATGTTGAATACTATAGCACAGCAGAAGCGGAAAGCCATGCCTTCAGCAATCATCAGTTCACCGGCCTTGACGTCAATACCTCTGCCTTAGCCTTCGCAGGAGAACGACCACTCGTCCAGTATTTAGGACAATCCAAAGGTGCGCTTCCTCAAGGGCTACGCACAGTAGCAACCTCTCTTGTTCTGGAGGTACGCAATCGCTCAATAGGACTTTCGTCGGCGTGTCCTTATGGCACAATTTACCTCCACTGGGACGACAAGTCCACTGTCACGTACCTCTGCGGATAGGAGCAAGCAACAGCCTTGCTTGGATAGTAGGTCAACGTGTCAAATGTCTTGTCAACAAGATGTAGTTGCACTTTGTGCTGGAAGGGCCTTAGCAATCTTGACCTTCGTGCTGCGCATTAAAAGGGCGGTTGTACCATGATGGCCTGGTTTATAAAGCAGATCGAGCAGAAAAACTGGCAAATTGTACTCGGAGTATCAAGTATGAAGGCAACAATACAGCGGTTTATGAGCGTCATCCACTGTATCCAAACACTTGTGGGAATCCACCAAGTCATTCTTCAGGCCATTATCCATCTGCTTCTGGCAGATGGACAGATGAAAATGTTCTTTTTGATGTTAGATTGCTTGTGAATGTCGTCGATGATCCACATCGACACATTGAGGATACATGATACATGGCTGCATCACGACGCAAAGGAATTCATCATATTGTAGTGGAGGAGCTTGTGAATAATTTTGGCCCAGTTCGATTCCGAAGCACTATAATGTATCCACACTATTATGGAATATTCATAATTTTTAGTGTGGTCCACTTTTCATTCCGAAGCACCAGAATAGTGTGGATTCCAAAATAGTGTGGTCCACAGTAATACCTGTTAGGGAACAAAAAAACGCATGTTCACAAATAGTGTGGTCCACACTAATTACTGTACTCGGTGTAGCTAGTAGAAACTCTGATATGTGTTACTATGTACTTCTACCGGTAGCTACTTTTTGTAGGAGTGCATTGGGGTATTAGGGTACAGTAGACGTGCACTACCCGAACTACGAAGTGTGTTTTGTATTTTGGGGGCATATGCATACATATATGCATTATGCGGACATACTGTATGTACATGCAAGTAACAGAAACTGAACTATGCATACGGGCGACTACGTGAGGTCCACGATACCTCGGAGTAATCTATCCTTTTTACGTCATCACTTGTTTTCAGGTTTTTGGGTATCATACACGGTATATCATACGTCATCATAGAATGGAGCAGATGATTCGGACGTATGTACAGTACCAGGTACTAGTATATCATAGGACGTCACACGAACTCCGTCGACGTATCACAGATTGTATGCACGAATCCGCCTTGTGCATACAACAGCATACGATAGATGCCGTATACTAGTAGAGTAGAAATATACTAGCCCAAAGCAGATAGACTATCTCCAGTCTCCAGTCTCCAGCACAATGCTACCTTTTCATAACGCTGAGAGGGAATTCAGAACAATCGAACTCTTACTCCACCACCATTCTAGCCACTAGAGTACTCGGAGTCCTACATTAAATTGACTTCCATGACATGTCTCCCCGGTTGAGTTCATCAAGAAGACATCAAGATGTCCTGTTTCTTAGACAAGAGAATAACAAGACAAATCGCTATTTTTCCTTCATCACTGTTGATCGACAAGAGCTCGGGAATACAAATTGATATCTAAATACGTATCGAAGCTAAGTTCGGTTGAGGTCAGCTAAACTGACGAGCACAAAATCACGTATACATTACTTCCTTCATTCCTCACGAGTCGTTCCCTCCAAGCTTTAACTTCTCAGCCTGGGCAGCATGCATGTTGAATACCTGCTCCAACGATGTCTGGGAAACACCATAATCTGCAAGCATGAGTATGTCCTTGTTGGATTCGATCTTGGCGAAGATGGACGAAATTCTGACGCCAGCAGACCCCACCTCATAGCGCGCCTTGCTGTACTGGCGCTCTCGAAGGACGTACACTTCAAAGTTATCGCGGAAAAAGTTGTCAAGGTTCACCATTCGAATCTCGGATACGGCAAACGAGGCCAGCTCTTCGAGAGTGCAACCGACAGGAGATGAAGCACTCTTATAGATGGCATAGCCAGTCGGGTCGTTCACGTTCAACATCGATGAGAGGGATTCGTCATTTGTCAAGTTCTTCAGAGCCGAGACTGCTTGATTAAGCGTCAAATAAATTTCCTTAACGATTCCTTCCTCTTCGTCGACATTTCCACCCACGGCGTTGGCGAGTTTGTTTCTGACCTCCGCATAATCAGCGTCGCCGGAGTCCACCACCTTCGTCTTCAGTTCTACCTGATACCCTTGACCAAACCGAGTCTTGAGATGCTGGGCAGATCCGAGACAACTCAAACTTCCATTTGCCATCACTCCAATCCGAGGACACAATGCTTCGCATTCTTCCATGGAATGTGTGGTAAGAATGACGGATGTGCGCTCTTCGTCTGGAATGCTTCCTCCAGTGACCATCTCAGAAATAACAGCCCAAAGATCGCGACGGGCCACAGGATCCATACCCGTTGATGGTTCGTCCAGGAACACCAGCTGCGGTTGACCAATCGTCGCACAAGCTACACTGAGCTTTCTCTTCATTCCTCCACTATACCCGGAACTAACACGGTCACTGTCGAACTCGCTTAGTCCAACCTCGGCTAGCTTCTGGCTAACGGCTTCTTGTACATACTCGGGTGGTACCCCCTTGATAGCAGCGTAAAGCTGCACGTGCTCGCGCCCTGTCATATTCTGAAAGTGAGCGTCAAACTGAGGGCAATACCCAACTCTTCGACGTGTCTTCTCGGGCTCCCGCGTAACGCTAAATCCGGCGAGCGTCGCGTCTCCGCTAGTGGGTGGAAACTCTCCAGTTAAAATGCCCATCGTTGTTGTTTTTCTGTTAGGATTCGTATCAAAGTTAGAATTATCATCATAATTGACATGAGGAATTGGCAACACAAACTCACCCAGCCCCATTGATACCGAGGAGACCGAAACACTGACCCGGTGGGATGCCGAGAGAGAGATTATTCACCGCAACCTTCCCATTGCCGTACACTTTCTTCAGTTGATCAATTACAATTAAGTCATTGTTCGCCTCTCCGGCGGCAACTCTCAGATTCTCCGCAACCACGTCTTCATCCAGCACAACCTCAGAACTAAGTTCTTCGCGTCTTGACGTACTGCCACCGCACATACATCGGCAGGTGACGAAACGGATGCACTTTTGCCAGATTCCCAAAGTTCTTGGGTTGGTAGACCATTTGTCTAGCTGGATAGCAAGGATGATGTATACAAAACACCAAATCCCCTGAAAGATGGTCTCGTAAAGAATCATGGAAGAGTGCCAAACATCGATTGGCTGCTGCGCAAGTCCTTCATAGGCCACGATGTTTATAATCTTGAGGAGAGAGCTGCCAAGGTTGAAGGAAGGGAAAAAGCGAAGAATCCACTCAACAACAGTGGCAGCGGTGACAAGGCTGGGGTTATTGAGCCCAGAAGGATCGCCGATGAGACGAAGAATGAGAGCGACCAAGGGACCAGCTAGCCCAATCAAGAAGCCGAAGATGATTACGAAAAGGTTGCACATTGATGGCGAGGTGAAGGCGAAACTCACACAGTAGGTGAAACCAGCCGCCGCTGGACCGAAAAGGAACAACGAAATGATTGTTCCACCCACCACACCCCGTTCACTCGTTGTGTAGGGATCAACATCGAACACGAACATCACAACAACTGTAATCCACAGCGGTAATTGATAGTTCATAATGTCCCACATGTACGATGATAACCAGTAGGCCTCAGGTTGCACACCAGCAACAGTTTGCAAGTGCTTGGCTTTTGAAGACCTTTCAGTCACGATGAATGTCGCAAATGTTCCGGCGATGAAAGGGAAGGACAAGACCACCAAGAACCAAGCTGTGAATGCTTTCTCGCTCTTTCCAAAACTAGTTTCCGCATCGGTCAGAGGAAGGGGGTGAACAGTTGCAGAGATCATCAGTTCGTCGTCATTCGTAGCCTCCCTCATAAGGGCCTCGTCTGCGAGAGCTTGATAGACCAAGGACGCATGCAAGGCGGTGTAGTTGTAGTTCACTACGTACCCAACACCACCATACGTCTCACAATACGAGGCGTTGAAGTAAGGTTGCGGATACTGCGCGACAAAAGCCGTGCACTTGCCAACCACAAGTGTCGAGTAGTTCTGGCCCACAGTCTGGCTCACTCGGTCGTGAGTGAAATGAAGTGCACCAAACTGCGTCCCAGCAAACACCTTGCTCGACTCCAATATGCTCTGGGAACTCGAGAGAATATCGGTGTTGTCCTGTGGAACGCCTCCGGCTCCAGCCTCGGTGATGCGGTCAACGATGTCGGTGGATTCGCTGATCGAGCAGGATGATTCGATGTCCCCGTTAAGACCAATACCGCAGTAAGTGTACAAATTGCTTTGGTTGGTATTACCCATCATGATAGCAATCGGGAGAGTTCCGTTGAATTGCACCATGCAAACTCCAGGTTGGCACGTAAAACTGGTCCCTGGCTCGTTAAATGGGATTGGATTTCGAGGTTGGCTGGTGATAGTAGGGTTGAAGGAGTCGATGGATAGTTCAAGAGCGTCCAAGTTCCGCACAGGAGCAGTAAACTTGTACAGCATAAAGCCAACCAAGACAAGAATGGAAGGCAGAAGCGTCGAGCACACCCACGCCTTCTTGTCTCTTTTGAAATTCAAGGCCCGCTTACGAAAGAGGGATCCTACGTGCCTTGTAAAAAGTCCTTCGTTGTCCAAATTCATTCTCGAACGAATGCTCTTGTCGGCCTCTCCCAGCAAATCGCCACCTCCTGCTCTTGATGACTTCAAGTCGACCTTCTCGCCGGTTTCGCCACGCGCAACCAACAAGAATACTTCGTCTAGAGTCGTGATGCTGACGCCGTATGTAACAATATTCTCCTCGTCCATTTCACGGTCAAGCTTCTCAAACATCGGGGTAAACTTGTCTGCTGCTCCAATAGGAAGCTGGAACGACAACTCCGTCCCTACGTTATTCAACAGAGTCGCCTCAGGAACTGCACCAAGCACGACCTCCTCTAAATTGGCGACGACGCCACTTTCTGACATATCATTGGCATTATCGCAACTGTACTCAACGCTTTCATCATCAACGACTTTTCCGGTGCCCTTCGTGGCGGTTCCTACCCTCGCCTTCTGCTCAATGGTGAGCTGATACCCAACTCCATAATGCTTTTTCAGGAACAAAGAACTACCGGCACAACGAAGTTGCCCTTCCGCCATGATAGCAATACGGTCTCCTAGGATATCGGCCTCTTTCAATCAAGAGAATAAACGACAGTGAGTCATAAATTCTCAAGAGAAAGAAAAATACTCGTCGCACGAAAACGAATACTTACCATCCATGAAATGCGTGGTAAGAACAATGCAGCGATCCTGGCGATACTGTCGGATCACATTCCAAGTGAAGCGACGGCTGAAGGGGATCCATACCTGATGTTGGTTCATCCAGGAGTACCGTCTTGCTCTCGCCACAAAAAGCAATGGCAAGGCTCAGCTTTCGCTTCATTCCACCACTCAGGTTTTTCGAAAAGGTGTTTCTCTTCTCCAGGAGGGCGACATCCTCGATAGACTTGAGAATTTTTGCTTCAACCTCAGCCCTTGAGTACTTCGCGTAAAGACCTTTCAAACGCGAAAAGAATTGGATGTGTTCCTGTACTGTCAGTTGAGGAAACAAGCAATCCTGATAACAGTGGTTAGATGTTGCAATGGCAAGCAGAAGTGCGTAATCCACCTCAGACACTCACATGCTGGAGGCAGATTCCTGTCTCTTGACGAATTTTGGTCATTTCCGTTCGAACATCCCTTCCTCCGACAACGGCATAGCCATCGCTTGGTGCTAACATGCCAGTGAGCATGCTAATGGTTGTTGTCTTTCCAGCTCCGTTGTGTCCTGAAATGGAGTGTTAGAAAGTCGAAATGAGAACCGACGGAATCAAAAAAAGGACGCACGATTTGAAACGTACCCAGCAACGCCGTGATCTGATTGCTATACATCGTGAGATTGAGGTTATCAACAGCAGTCTTCTCGCCGAACTGCTTGCGGAGGCCACGGATGGCAATGCCCTTGCCTTCCTTGATGGAGGCATGAAGAGCATCACTAACTTCTTCAACAGGAACCCCGTAAGCGGTGACGTCGAGATCATCTAAAGCTTTTCCAGCTGCGGCCCTTCCACCGCACCAGTACGAGCCGCTGCATAAGAAGTACCACGGCAAGGATTGTCCAAAGTCGGAGCGTTTCACACGATTGACGTAGAAGGTGACCAACCCCCACACAACGCATGAAAAGCAGAGAGAGGTCAATGATGATACAAAGGTGTACCCTGACGGGCTATCCGTTGTAGTAATGGTGCTACTAATAGCACCCACACCTGCATCTTCCAACCTTCCGATCTCTTGCATTCCGTAGGAGATGGCAGCGACGGGATGGAGGGAAACAAGAGCGATGACACCCGCGGAGCCTGTTTCAAAACTGGCAATATTGGTAAGAAAGTAGCCAACGAAGAACAATAGTTCACCAACCAACGTTGCTGTAGTTGCTTTCGAAAACATCGCGGCAACGGCGAAGGAAAAGGTGATAATGGCCGTAAATCCCAAAATCCAAAAGATAAGGAGGATAGTAAAGCTTGAGTTTTCGTAGAGGCTTGCACTGGCTGCTGCCGAACCGAATGCAGTGACAAGATGGAAAAGGAAGAATGATGTGAACCACGACCAACCGATATCGCTTTCAGACACTGACATCATCTTCATAAGTTCTTTCTGGCGAAGCTCCTTTTCCAGGACAACGCTACGAAGAACGCTGGCGACAGGGTACAACAGTCCAAGAACAATCAACAGAGGAGCATACGCTTGAATTCGAAGAGGAAGGTCAGTCACGGCGGAAATAATGAATACGAGCAGACGTGTCGGATGGTGTTACTCACCTGCAATCGAAGCATAAAATCCATTGACAGTGTACTCTCGTGTTGGAAAAGATACGAACTGCACTCCATGTTCCGAAACGAACATGCCTTCATCCGCACTTCCAGAATCGACCAAAATCCAATCCTGAATGGTGCGCTGAACGGCAATCGCTCCGTTGTAGAGGTACTGCCCAGTACACGAATCCTGCAACGGGCCCTGTTTGGCAGTTCCGTCGGCAGGTGGGCATGCATCATCAACGTTGCTGTAGTACGAAAACAGTTTATTGGTTGGAGGGCTGGTGGATTGGGCTGGACGTCCATCTTTCTCCGCTTGATTGAAGTTGGTGGAGTTCTGGCGAAGAGTATACGCATAGTCCTTCTCCGAGGAGCCATCCGTGAAAACGACAGCAAAGCCAATCTTGGGGAAACCAGTCTTGCCATAGTCGGGAGATGTTACGTACGATGAAATCGCCGTATCGGAGTCAAACAGCTTCACAAGGGGAAAGTCGACTGGCACACTGCCGTCAGCAACTTGAGGGTAAGTAGTTTTGATGTAGGCTTCGAACGCTTGAGCTCTGGCAAGACCACGAACAGAAGAATCGTCCTGCGGAGCAATGGCAAGAAGGAGGTATTCACAGAAAACAGTCGCATCCTGGCCAGTCTCCGAGCAACGACGACGATCACACTTCAGGAAAGGATTCTGGTTGTCGTAGAATCCTGAGACCTGAAATGGCCACTGCTGAGGGCTGGGGTAGGAAGGCTCACAGATTCGTGTTGCTTGGAGTGACGTGACATAATCACGGAAAGAGAGTGGGATGATGGTCGACGAGTTGCCAGGAAAGGACGCTGGAACAGTTACAGGCGTGAAGCCTGATGATCCCTCCAGCGAAATCTTGATGCCAAGAAGGATGCAGATGAATCCGACAGGAAGGATGATCTCAAAGAGCTACGAAATGGAGTGAGACAGTGTTAGCATCATGCAATGTAAAAATCATCGACATGGGATTGTTGCTATTGAAGTACTCGAAACGAATGAAGCAAAAAGCAAACTTACAGAGCCAATGATGTTTCTCTTGCGATAGATGACATTACGTCGCAAGAGAGCGAAGTACGCCCTCGAGAAGCAACCCATTCTTGCAGGGCTTTCAAATCGATACAATCTATGAACGCTCAAATAGATTTATCTCACGAAGTGATCTCTGTGTACACTGGAATTGCAATGCAGAGAAATCAGCTCTAATCTGGAATTGCTGGCGATTGACGGTATGTCTGGTGTACTTGGATGTGGTATTGTACTCTTGAGTACGAGAAGGTTTCTTTTTTATGTGAATCTTGTCATTTTTCTGACTTGCGTCATCCGATGAAAACAAATCGTGCAGAAATTTCACAGAGAACGAATCGAACAGTTGCGTTGTCCAGGTACGACTAGTAGTTGAACTGGTACTGGGACCTGGAACTACGGTACCGAAACAAGCAGAGTATGTCATACTAAGTGAAACTACCAGGTCCATGTACCGTAGAGGGATATCGTGCTGAACGGAACTCCAGAACTCTGGTAATAGTACTGAGTATGTTGTAGGTGTGGTTGCGGTGGTACGAATACCAGTACTGGAGTAATGTGATCATCTACTGCAGTACGGAGTTGTACACGTGAAAATGCCAAGACACGACCCAAAGACCGGAACACCAAGGAACACTTTGTTCTCGTCGAACACCAGTGAACTCCGCTCTGTTTTGGGATGCATATGACAAATGACGCATGACTGCATGACTCTGACGCATGATGCAAGATGAAATATTCGGGTGTCTTATATGGGCTCGAAGGTCCTATGTCATATGATATGTCATATGTATGCATGGTGCATACGTCCCATGTCCCAATACACCAGTGTCCGAGTGACGTATGATACGACAGTTATTTCGATCGGAAGATAGAAATAGCTGAGTCCAGCTTTGCACATAGTACATGTACTGTAGATTACAGTACAGTAGCTTAGCCGAACAGGCGCACACTTGCCGAAGGATCACACGTTCAGATCGCCGTATTCGATTGCTCGTAACTGTACAGTACAACAGTACGTTTGCGAAGATACAGTACAGGATCACTCCGTACCGGTACCTCGCAGTGGTCCTAAGTCCTACTCGAGTACTCTACTAGCCGTACATAACACACTCCGAAAAACAGTGACTATGCACAGTCACCTCGCTACTCTACGGGTAGTAGACATTAATACTCTAGAGCGAAAATAGCCTATAGGTCTAATGGAGAGCAGATAGAGTAAAACAGAAATGATAAACATATTGGTACCAGGTAGCCTCGTAGTAGAGTCTTGCTGTGTGTAGTCTCTGGGTTATTCTACTCCACTGTTGTTACCCTTTTCAATCATGTAAACGTTACAATTGTACTTCGACAGCATATTATGTAAGTGTACTTTATTTGTAGGGGAAATTGCTATCGTACCTGTTATCTATTCCAAAAATTGAAAACACCTGTTATCGGCTATAATATACCCCCTCAAATGACAATAATAGCATGCTAACTTTTACTATATCAAAAACACCTATTATCTTTTTGCCATGTTTTCAATAGCACCATTTATGTTTTACACAACTTGCAATATCACCTATTACAATTTGCAATAACACCTGTTTCGATTATGCCAATTTCAACTCCACGCAAATTATCGTACCCCATAACGTAGAATGCCAACACATTGACACACTTTCAAAGGTAAGGATCTCACGCATTGCTTAGCATTATCATGTGCTTCTCACTGATGAAATAAGCTGTGTTATTCCATTGACAATGCTTGGTGTGATGGTGTGAGGAAGTATGTGGTCATCTTGTGTGCTCTTGGGTACATTCTGGTCGCATTGTCATATGCCTTCAGATTTCTCGGGCTTGAGATGGGTCAGTAACAAAAAATCGCTCGTATACAGTGGTGTACAAATGTACAACGACGATCTTTTATGACACCAACACAACACAATCTCATCAGCCATTCATCATCATCAACAGCATCACCCTCTCCCTCCCCCTTCCCTTTTTGACAGTCCCTGACACTGATTTCTTGTCTCATTATGCCACCAAAGAAGAAGCCAAGAAGAGCAGCAGTTGAGAAGAGCTTTTTTCCAGGAGACCCAAGGTTCTCTATTCCTCTCTCGGCACATGCAGAAGATGTGCAGGCGCTGCAGGAGAATAAGTATTTGAGTACAAACCTGTTGGACTACTTGATCCAAAGAGGAGCTCCATCTCCCACACCACCATTGCTTCCTCCCTCTCAGGATGAAGATATATCCGCACCACCATTGTACATTGGTGGATTAGCAACAACTTTCTTCATTGAGAAGGCAAATGAACTGGTGCTCCAATCAACGTCGCAAAAGAGCCTTGAAATCATTCGAACGAGCCTGAAGAGCTACAAAGCCACCACCCTTGCCAGGGGATCAAGCAAAGCTTGTTGTGCCAATGGTTCATAAGTCACATTTCTTTGTCCTTGTGATTGAGTTGACTGGAAAGCATGGTTGTGAATTCTACAAGGGTATTGAGTGCTATGACTCGATGGATTTTTGCAGTGCACCTACGACAAGGACACGAGGTGCAGCAAGTCATATTCGTGCATTTCTTGCTGAATTTCACAAATTCGCGCTTTACTTTGTCTGTGATGATAAGTTTAAGATAGGTCGCCCTCAAACTCAGGTCAAGCACTGCCCATGTCCGACTCAAGGTAATCTGATTGATTGTGGCCTCTTTTCGATTGGTGTGGTTCTGCACATCATCGACAGTATTCCAATCACCAATGAAACTTTCAAACAAGAACATATGACAAAACTACGTTCTGATTTGGCAACTCACCTTGCCGCTGTTGAAAACTTATCCAAGTATCCACTTCCTTGCAGTGTCATCAGAGGATGCTTTCCCGCATTGCTCACCATGGACGACACCGATGATGGCAGCATTGTGGTTCTTGGAGTATCAAAAAATGCAGAGGACTCAGCAAATGCCGAGTCCTCAACTACTGAAGTTGAGGTCATCATGGACGGAAAGGTATCAACAAATGATGTGTCTGCTAATGCTGCAGAGTCATCCGCAGCCTTCTCATGTAATGTCATTGAGGGTATAGTGGATGGTAATGTAGCAACTAAAGAGTCAGCAGCAAAGGATGCAACACAGTCGCCTGGCATGCTTAAGCTTCTCATGGAAATGATCTCACCGGCAAGCCGTGCCATGAAGAAGTGTGGAGGCAAGATATTGAGATTTGAGGAAGGAGAGGAGAAGAACGATAAGAACGATACTGAAAAGAAGAAGGTTGCTCGCGGTAGCAATATTGTACTAGTGCAAGCCCAGAAGACAGACTCCCAGGGCATGCCAAGTGAAGGTCAGGAAGAACAAGGATGCCAACCACTACAAGCACCTAACAAAATGAACACCGATGCAAAAGAGCAAGTTGAAGATGTTGTATTTTCCAAACTAGTGAAGGAACTCAAAATTGAGTCCTTCAAAAGCCTTGCTGATGTGACTCCAGTCATGGAGCAATACCAGAAGCAGTCGGGATGTCAGGTTGCAATTCGTCGAAGTGAAGTGGACAAGTTCCGGGTCTACAAATGCGCTGAGCACGTCAACTGTGTGTTCAAGGTTCATGTTGGGAAGAGACGAATAGATGGCAAGTATGTCATCAAGAAGAAGCAATCTGTGTTGCGTCACACAACGGTCCGTCGTCCACTCAAAGCAAGTGATGGGCGACAGTGGAAACAGCGGCGCGCTGAAAAGTTCAGGAATACATTGAAGAGGCTGCAAAACGAAGGTTGGAATACCAACTGCCCGAGATGTGATGAAAACGGGATCTCTGAAGGAGATTCTGTGTCTTACTTTGCTGCCTACCGTGGCCTCCACAAAGACTCACTAATGTCAAAGCACAGAGCAAAAGAAGGCTACCAGCAAATGATTCCATACCTGCAACAGCTACTGAAAGGCAATGCGGCTTCAGTCATCGAGTGGGAGACAAATGAGGATCATGAATTACTACAGGCTATGGTGATTCCGGGATTTATGGATGGCATCCTTAAGTTTGTACGCCCCGTGATCTCACTCGATGCGGCGCATATGAAATGTGCAGACCATGTTGGCACTCTTTACATTGCTTCTGTATTGTCAGGAGCTAACGAGGTATATCCGATTGGCTTCCTGCTGTCTTCTGGAAATGAAGACCGAGAAACATGGACACACTTCCTGACAACGCTGAAACAGGCTTGCCCTTCTTTGTGTGAAAGGGATGCGACAACTGAGCTGAATCCTTTCATCTTTATCTCAGATCGTGACAAGGGACTTCAACAAGCCCTGGATGACGTGTTCCCAGACAACACAAACGTGCTGTGTGTCAAGCACATTGAAGCCAATGTGAAGCAGAGGTTTGGTGCACAATGTGCGGCATATGTATTTCGGATTGCACGCACATTCTCTACTCGGCAGGAGAAGTTCTTCATTGATCAAGTACGGAAGCTAAGACCAGCCGCTGCAACCTACATAGAAAGCATTGATGGATTGTGGAAGAATACATCTTGGCTGGATGAGAACATGAGACTTCCGCCTCGGTATGGAATCATTACATCAAACACAAGCGAATCTGCCAATAGCATGTTCCTTGCACCTCGCAGCATGCCATGGCTCAAAGCAATCGAGAAGATTATTGACATCATGACGAGTCGCATTTCAAGAAATAGAATGAAGTATGTTGACAAGAATCCAGATAATGTTGTTGCTGCTGTCTGGCAAAGGATTAGAGATGAAAGGGATGCTTCGGCCGGCTTTGATGTGTACAAGTTGGCAAGTGGAGGAGGGCAATATAAGGTAACACCTCAAACACAAGAAATGAGTTCGGGGGGATCGTGCAACACACATAATTCGGGTAATCGAAAAGGTGGTGTACTTGTGGCTTCTGGCAAGATATTGGTATTCCGTGCCGTCACTTCATGGCATGTTTTCGAAAATTGAGAGATAGAATGGAATTCACAAGTCTGTTGTCTGAATCACACGATGGCATACCAGACTTTTACAAGTACAAGGCACTGCAGCTTCTTTATGAACCGAACATTGTTCCAGTTGTGGTAGACACAATTGGTTATGACGGAAAAACAAAGCCTCCTCCACCAAGAATCAAGAGACAACCTGGTAGACCAAAAGTGAAAAGATACCGCAGACGGAGTGAACTCTCTGACCCATCAAAGTCGCCAATTGTGTGTTCCAAATGTAGAGAGCGTGGACACAATCGCCGAACATGTGGAATGAAACCAAAGGTGGTCCTTACAGAGGTTGCTGACAACAAACAAGAAGAATAGTAGCTCTTAAAGTAGTTCAAGTTGCATGTATATGTGGTGTTGTGGCTGTTGCTCTTGATCATGAAGAACAGCTACTTCATGATGAGATTGTGTTGTGTTGGTGTCATAAAAAGATCGTCGTTGTACATTTGTACACCACTGTATACGAGCGATTTTTTGTTACTGACCCATCTCAAGCCCGAGAAATCTGAAGGCATATGACAATGCGACCAGAATGTACCCAAGAGCACACAAGATGACCAGATACTTCCTCACACCATCACACCAAGCATTGTCAATGGAATAACACAGCTTATTTCATCAGTGAGAAGCACATGATAATGCTAAGCAATGCGTGAGATCCTTACCTTTGAAAGTGTGTCAATGTGTTGGCATTCTACGTTATGGGGTACGATAATTTGCGTGGAGTTGAAATTGGCATAATCGAAACAGGTGTTATTGCAAATTGTAATAGGTGATATTGCAAGTTGTGCAAAACATAAATGGTGCTATTGAAAACATGGCAAAAAGATAATAGGTGTTTTTGATATAGTAAAAGTTAGCATGCTATTATTGTCATTTGAGGGGGTATATTATAGCCGATAACAGGTGTTTTCAATTTTTGGAATAGATAACAGGTACGATAGCAATTTCCCCTTATTTGTATTAACATACAATACTTAAGTTTGGGGTGCAACACCGTCAGCCGATTGGTGACAAGGTTTGGATGTATCGTTGAGACGGTGATGCACTGGTCGTTCCCCAGCTTCCCCACCACGATGGTTAATGCATACTGAGATGGGCGGAAATGTCCCACGCGTATGTTTCCGAAAAAGGATAAAACCCCATTGTTGGCATCTAGAAGTATGCCAATACGGAAATCTCTGGCTTGAGGTCAAACATTTGCGAGAGTCTCGCCATACGTCGGTGGTGCTCTTACATGAGCATAAGCCGTCCAGCACACTCCTAAGTATTGCACGAACCTCAAGGCAACCGTTCTTGACCGATTGATCTATATCTACAATTATTGGGTGGAAAGCTATCAAGATCAACACATCTGCGTCACACAATACGGTTCGTTGCAAGCATAACACACATCACAATCTTGCGCAAAGTCAGAGTCTTTAATTTCCCTTCATGGTCATCAAATGGTCTCCGCCTTTCCTTCAATACACCATGGCGTTTGGATGTTCGATGGTCTCTTCAATCGTCTTGCTACCATCGGCATTGACAGTTGCCTTCACAATCGTTTTCGTACCGTCGGGGTCGACCGTTTCATGTACAGTTACGGTGCCCGGGGGTTCTCCAGCAAAGTAACCAGAGTTGAATGAACCAGTCTGGTCGGAAGGCGTTTGGTAGAACAGCAGGGCCGTGACAAAGGCCGATATACTGCCACCAATCGCGAATCCGGCGGAATAGGAAAATTTGCATTTGAACTCGCTACAAATGTTGGAGGCAAATGTCAACAAGGTCAACAGCTCAGAGATACATGCAAGGACAAGAAGAGCGGTGAACAATAGGAGGGTGGGTCGACTGAAGGACACGCAGCTCATTAAGAGAGCACCCACCATGGCGATGAAAGAAGAAATGTTGGCGATCATTCCAAAGGCCATGGCCGCTAACCATGTTGAATCGAAAAAATAGCTAGCAGAGTCGTAGGTCCATGCACTACATTCGTAAGAAAGCTCGTATGGGCCGTCGTCAACCTCAACATCAGATATGTCGTGTGCGTAGGACAAGAGACCGAAGCCTGTAGCTCCTTGAAAGTACTTTGGATTGTCCTCTGGAATCATCACCACGACGTAGAAGCATCCCCAGCTAGCATTGATAGCAAAGCCAACGGTGATGATGGCAAAGAGCAGTGCCCAGGCACTCACTCTACCATGAGGGAAGGAGCTGCATCAATTGGATCGAAATGAGTAAGAGAAAGGAGATCAACTTCAGCTTTGACTCGCACGACACTTACAAGCATCCGGTACACGAGGCATCGCACATCGTTGCGTCTTTGTTGTGGTGTATATCGTCTGTTAAAGTTACGACGGATGTCTATTCTTCCAAATCAAACAGAGGTGACCCAATGTATGTCAATTTATGAGATGCGAGATGCACGATGGATAGGCTTTTGTTGCTGTACCACATGAAAATGGGTTCGGAACTGCTCAACATTTCCCGAAGTCCACCAATACACATGCTCATTAGACGCGTTTGATCTGCGGTCCTAAAGTATGTCATCTACGGTGTTGTAGAATCACTATTCCAAGGGATTATTATCGTATATACAGGACATTCCATTATCACAACCGTCGTTCCGCCATAATGGTCCACAGCTGTGCATAAAGACATATATGTACACGAACACAGATTATAGTCTTGCGTTGAGATTATTCTTTCCATCATTCATGAGGATGCTTTCAGTTGTGGCGCACAGTACAAAGTGCAAAGTACGAAGTCCGTAGGCAGTCCAAGATGAACATGTTATATATATTTCTCTATGTATAGCTGCGCAGGTCCTCAAAAGTGAATACCAAGCACAGCGAGTCTCCATAATTCATCTTTGCATGGGTTGTCGCAGTAGGAGCACCGCATGCAACAGTGGACATAGGAATAATGAAGAATTCAAAATGAACACATAACTAGTAGCAGGTTCTATAATCAAATCTGGTTTGCATTCTACTGAATTGAATGAACCTCCAGGAAGATTTTGTATCTCGTCAAGCGTCATCCCTCCCTAACCCAATACTTGTACTATTCTTGGAAAGGCATGAAAGTCAATGTAAAGCAGTACATCATGCCATGCTAACATAGCATTAATCTGTTAAACTGTCCAATATCAACACTAAGCAAATGTGAAACCAATTTCTTGAGTAGCATCTTTGCAAAGTAATTGCCAAGCATTGACATGGAAGAAGATGACCATTAAAAAGAGCATCAAAGGCAAAACTCAACACTGCCATGATTGGCCTTTAATCTCGCAGCAAATGATTTAAGGCTACACAGCCTGTGACTACCTAGCTTGTGCATGATGTGTATAGTTGATAAGGTGCTGAGATACACTCTTACATCTGGGTCTTGCATGTTTGGAACTGCGAGTCACTTAAATCTGGCTGGTTTGTAGTATGCAGCCTCCTGTGCGTGAGTCCAGAACAGACCAGTATTTTCTCATGGAACTGTGGATAACAATTTCTTCCCAGCCAATTATGTATTTCAACTCCAGTGGTGCTCATCAAGTGCTGTCTTCATGTGCCCTAACTGTGGTGGGTAATGTTGAATATCTGGATCATAGGGGCTGTTTCCACTTCAAGCCATGAATGCCTGATTATTTCAGCGAGAAGCAGCAAACAGGGCAAATTCCCAAGGTTCCAATAATGCAACAAAGTTACTGAAGGCTTGATGTGTGCTTACGCCAGATTCTTATCGTCACGACATCAAAGTTTGTTAGTGCTTAATGCATCAAACACATTCTTGCAGCATGATCATAGTACTACTAGCTTAAGAATTGTTGGATCAACTCAAATGCTGATAGTAAGAGGATCCAATTGGTAAATGCCTATGGACCAATTCATGAGCTGGATGACCTGTTGATTAAGGAAGCTTGCAATCAGCAAATGTGTTGTCGAAGAGTACAATGTCAATTCTACCCAAGTCTAGTCATCCCACTTGTGCTGCATCACAATGCTGACAGTTGCACAGCAAAACATATGGGGTACAATGCTGTCCCAGACAAATGCATTTTCATCCAATGATGGAACAAAAATGCCATCATCATTTTGCTTTGGCAGAAATTGCTATTGTACCTTATATCTATGCAAAAAATAGAGATAGTACGTGTACCCCCCTACTAATTGACAATAATAGCATGCTTACTACTAGCTAGTATATCAATCACACGACCTGTTATCTTTTACCACAATCTGTAATACTACCACCTGTTATGATTTTCAATGGCATGACCTGTTTTCTTGTTGCCAATTTCAACTCCACACAAATGTTGAGGATACCATGTAATGTACTACAATTCCACCACATTGACATATGCCATCAAGGTATTGATCTCATGCATTGCTCAGTTTCAAAAATTGTTTCCAACTGAAAGAATATGGTGCATTAGTAGTCTGTTGACAAGCTTTGAAGTGATGGTAGGCAAACGCAATGGAGTCAGGCGGTGTCCATTCAGGTTTTTTCAAATCCAAGTTTCCAAGTTTCCAAGGGCGCATAACCAATTAAATTAGGGTTCGATTTTTACTTGGTCCGAGTTGTGTCCATTCGGAAAAAAGGAAATCGAAGTTCCAAACTTCCAAGGTTGACCGTCGTTGTGACGCACGAAGCGGTAAATTAGCTTGTGTGCCATCATGACAATCTTTTTGTCTCGACGATTGAGTGCACATCCTTCAAGAGCAACAATGACCGCAAGACGCCTACAACTACTATCATTCACAAGTACAAATTTGCATCGAATGCACGTTTGGAATCCTCACGCACAGATGGGGAATTCTACGCAGTGCAATGCCTATGAATGTGAGTGTTGGAAAGACAATCGCCCTTGTGGTTGCTCTTTCTAAATTGCACAATTTTTGTATTGTCGAAGCAAACGACACAGTTGTTCTGCCTGCCACTGAGAGGGATGAGTGGCATAATGAGGTAAATGGTGCTGTGCCATTGGTCCGCCAAACTGAACATCCTGATTCTGATGGCATTGCCCTTCGACAGCTACTCAATGGTGGCTTCCATTTTGATGACGTGGGCAACAATGGTCATTACAAAAGGCAACGACGTTATAACTAGATGTCGGCAACAGCGGGTACACCACTACCAAGGGATATGCATCATCCTTTGTAGCTTCTGCTGCTGGCCTAATGCAACCATCACATCAACAACTAGTATCTCGGTAATTGTTAGAAAGAAATTTGCAATAAGAATCATTACTCGTTCTTTATACAACAACATTCTTACAGCATTACCTCTTTAGTTATTCATCAACACAATGAATACTGCAGCATTGAACTAGTACTATCTAGTACAGCTCGTATCTCTTCCTCAAGTAGACATCCTTCACTAATGCTAAACTCTGACAGCCTGGCGCTGTTTTCATCAGTTGGATCAAGATCTGCATTCGACTTGCAGCACTTCCTTGCTAAATCAAGTAACTCTGCCCTCCAACGAAAAACTCGGTCACGACATAGCTCTCTTGTTGTTCGGGATGTCTCTCGTAGTTGATCCAACTCCTGTTCGTGACGTCGTTCCTCGCCTCGATCGAATACCAGCTGTCGCTGACATTCGGCCAGTTCTTTGATTGATTGCACAAGAGGCAACAAGGACGATTCATCCGTGACATCGTGGCGGCGTTTGCGAGCACGACTGCTGCCAACCATGCTGTCAGTAGTTGTACTTGGGGCGCAGGAAGCATTGGATGCACTTACACTGTTACTCAAGCGTTGGAGCAAAGATTGCAGTAACTGGTGCGTATCTGCTACTACCCAGAAGTATAACAGATAAGGGGGTCGACCATTGAGAAATGATGCTCGGCTTTGGAGAGCGCGAGCTGGTCGTCCAACAAGAGACCCAATGCAGTCGCGCTGTGGCAATTCATGATCATCATCATCATCGCCAAGAGTACTAGCAGCTCCTAGCATTGATCTGTTGTCTTCCTCCTCAGCATCCATTCCGCCCTCTTCTTGCCCACTCTGTTCCCATCGAGTGATGATTCTTAGAAGATCAGATTGCATTGAAGGAAAGACATCTTCTATTCGCTGAGGTGTCGCTGGACACAGTCCTTCCACTTGTTCACATGAACAAATGGTGCAACTCTGGAAATTGGAATGACATTCGGAAGCAGGTGCGACAGGATTGAAGTCAGGACTGTTCCATATGTCCGAAATTACTTCAAATACAGTTTGTGGTCTGTTGTCAAAGCAGCAGGAGTACAAGAGTTAGTGAAAGCCGATCATGAGCAGGACAAGAAGCAAAGCCACAGCAGCCTTTCTTGACGTACCTATTTTCGCTATTACGTGCATCTATCTCGTGTCGACTTCGTGTATTTGCTCTGTCAAGAAAGAGGGACTTCACATCATCACGCATTAGAAACATTATGATTCGGAGATACGGGATTGAGCCTCGCCAGTTGCGTCCACTCCTAAAGCCATTCGTCATTACCGTGGATGCTTCTGGAGGTGCTGGTGCCGACTGGGCTCTCGTCAAAACATCTTGAACTCTTCTCAATTCCTTAGTGAGGAATGCAATACTATCTGCTGCTTTACAAATTGGATTGCGTTCAAGCCAGTCCGAGATCTGTTGCCTCGTCCAGTTACTTGGACGTGGCATCGGTAGTATGTTGTAAATTTCGGAACGACGAGTAATTTCCTTCACAAAGTCATTGTTCCTTGGGCTTGGGCGAAGCAAATTCTTGGGAAGCAGTGACCACGGCTCTTGCTCAAGAGAAAAGAGAGGCCCATTGTTGCCTTTTAAACCAATTGATTAAAGGTAAAGCACCTTCTTTTCATTTCCCAAATCCTGGTAGATTTGCTCACACTGACACAACGCTTTGCCTTGTTCTTCTTATTCTTCTTCTTCTTCTTCGTTGTCGTGTCCTGCTCCTGTATCATTGTACTCTTCGTCCGAACTGTCGTGCTCCTGTTGTTGTTGTTGTTGTTGTTGTTGTTGTTGTTGTTGTTGTTGTTGTTGTTGTTGTTGTTGTTGTTGTTGTTGTTGTTGTTGTTGTTGTTGTTGTTGTTGTTGTTGTTGTTGTTGTTGTTGTTGTTGTTGTTGTTGTTGTTGTTGTTGTTGTTGTTGTTGTTGTTGTTGTTGTTGTTGTTGTTGTTGTTGTTGTTGTTGTTGTTGTTGTTGTTGTTGTTGTTGTTGTTGTTGTTGTTGTTGTTGTTGTTGTTGTTGTTGTTGTTGTTGTTGTTGTTGTTGTTGTTGTTGTTGTTGTTGTTGTTGTTGTTGTTGTTGTAAGTCAGGAGCCTCACTGTTGCTCATTCTGAGGACAAGCTTCCATCCGTGTTGCGATCAGCATAAGATCAACATGAATGGACAAGCTTGTGAGCATGAAAAGCAGGATAGTAATCGAGAACATCACAAGGAACATTGTTTATTGCGTACGTACTACGTTTGAAGACGATCTTCTCAAGTCCGTGCATCACTGCAGAATGAGAGGTCCAAGACGTATTACTTTAACAGGTTATGAAACTTGGATATCCAAAACTTGGCTAAAAAAGTCTCGTTAACTTGGATTTCCAAGTTAACGAAAGATGAGTCCCACAAAACCCTAAATCCAAGTTGAATCATGAGTCAACTAGTTCCAGCACTTGGAAACTTGGATGTGAAAAAAACCCGAATGGACACCACCTCAACATATCAAATCACTGGAATGTAAATTCAAAGTAGCGCACACCAGGGTGCGTCATTAATACATAGTAGTGTGATGTGTGATGCCATTGCAAAAACGACTACACCCTAGAAGTAGCGTAGCACCGTCGGTATAAAAAGACACAAAAAATGCCGAAAATAGGTTCTGTACCACCCTAGTTGGTGTCCGTGGACAAAAAACAGCGTGACGGGCCGGAATGCTCTAACATTTCTTTGGCAGCCACAATGACCCATCACAGCCAGAAATCATGGCGCTCTGAGTACACAAGAAGTACAGTTTCACTGGCCACATCTGTTATTGAAGATATGTTGATAATCCACAATCACAGTTCACTTTCCCCAAGGATTTCAAGATCATCACCACACCAAGACTTCAAGGACTACTCACACCAGATCCTCTCAATGGTGGTTTTGTCCTGGTTGTTGCAAAGGATGCAAGTCACGCGGCATGTCCCGACTCCTTCACAGCTCTCCACCATGCCCTTCCGTCATGTGTCCCTGAAAAAACAGAAAGGCTCGTTTGGAATGCTCAATGTGTCTTGAGGAAGCACGTGACCCAACAAAAAAAAATGCATTGCATCCCTCAGGCAGCTTTTTTGGTTGTGGCACACCTCAATCACACCCTGGTGGAGTGAATGGTATCTTTTGGTACCTGAAATCCACAAAGAAGCGAGATGGTCATGATTCTCATGCCAGGTAGGGACCAAGGCTTGACTTTGATATTGTTGATCTGATTTTCAAAGGTCTGATTCCAGTTCAAGGCAAACAGGATCCACTAAGTGTCAAGTCTTAAGTCTTGTACAGGGTACATCATCACTTGTGGGGATGCATTTTCATGTGGTAGGCTTCTGTGCTGGGGACAACAGGCATTGAGCACTGTGGAAGTGGATTACGTTGCTTGGAGCTGATTCATGCAGGATTTGATACCAATCTGTGAAGTTTGAGGGAGATTATGACCATTGTGTTCGAGGTGCTGGAACCTACAATCACGTATCATTCGCTTGTTTTTCCACAGCTTCTGATGGCACCAACCGGATGACACGTCATGATATTCCTCAATCGACCGCCGTCGTTGAGGGCATCGATGCCTGCTGGAAGTTTGCTTGTCGCGTGCCCAAGTTCACTCCTTGTACTAAGCACATCAGAATATCCAGCTACTGGCTTTACCCTCAAGCCAAGTGATTGGAGATGCAAAATGAGAGTATCAACTTGAAGGTATAGTTGGGTGATCAGCTCACCAAGTGCTTGCCAGTTGATGCATTTTGCACTGTTCCTTAAAAGTGGTTGATGGGTTGGTGGGTTTTGCAGTCAAGGGAGAGTCAGAGAACAAGGTTAATCGTGTGCCAAAGCTCCATTGATACGCAACAGCGTCAGGTCGTACTTTGATCTTCAGGGTTCATGCGTCACAGTTAGAGAATTGCTCACACTATTTGATCGAGAAGTTATCTGACCGATTTTTATTTACATCTTTGTCAGTTCTATCAGAAAGACTGGACGACCTGGATGCATCCTCGTTCAAAGAAGTTGGAGCTTATCGTTGTCAGTATGCTGACTCTCCATGCATTCACTCCCCAACACACTCTGCTGCTGAATGGCATGCCCATGACAAGACAGTCTCCACACTCAGCACTCAACTATCCGACGTTACCAAAAGTACCAAAAAGATCACAACCATCAGGGGACCATGCTCAAGGGGATGATGCTAATTTACTGTTCTTTTATGTCACGGGACAAACGTGCAAGCGCTCACGCTATTCCATTTTGGTCCATTGACGGAAATGTGGAAAAAACAATGAGGTTCATTATTTCAACCAGCAGTCCACTTCCGAGTATACATTTCACTCCCCACAAAACACGTACTTAACCGCGCATCCTCCATCGACAAGCAGAGCACTTCATTTCAGCTCACGGGTTCACAACTTCCGAAGCTGCTACAGGCGTAATCTTCCACTGTTCTGGATCTGTCTTCAAAAACAGCTCCAGGTCGAGAACAGGAAAACGTGTAGAGGGTAGTATTTTTTTGAATCCCCAGCAGCCAACAGTATTCAACAAATTCTGCTTTCCAGGTGCGACGGCAAGCCCACTCAAGCAGAGCTGCAACTTTATTGCCGTGAACGGCGAGCAGCAATAACAACAGCCTCAAACCTGGACTCGTGCGATGCTAGGAGTGGAGCAAACCTTGCCTGGTACCAGGCCAAGCTGATCGCTCCTCCACTGAGTGCAACCACTCTCGAAGAAAAAATTTGATAGCGACTTGCTAATCCTGAATTTTCAGAACAAACTTGAAAAGGTCTTACCACAATGACACTATCATGTGCCGCAGGGATGCGATGTGCGAGAGGCAAGTGTCATCAATACAGCCCACATTGGTGAGGGTGCATTCGTATGATCCTCTACACCCAAAATGAGCGGCGACTCCCTTCTGACGCAGACTATGGAAGAGCTGCATCGAATCGGCAATGGTGCCGTACATTGTGCTCTTCCAACTTGTGGCGATTTCCTTCATAAGACATGATGTTCGAAGTAAAAGTGGTCTACCAATCCTCCGTGAAGTCGTGGATCGTTAAGCAGTTGTAGAGCCAACGTCATTTCAAGTTCGCTGCTGTCAATGTCAAGTTTAACCACAATCAAATCGTCTTCGTTGTAGTTCTTCAACAGCATCCGAAAGGGGTTCATTTGACTGTCAGGGTCACCGCTCACGCCGACATTGATCCAATGAAATGCTGCTTGCATGTCCTCGGGGACTAATCGGAATACATCATCTGGGTATTGTGGTGTGACTTCATAGGCGTACACGTGATCGAATGGAAAGCCAAATCGACGGTAGAGTGATGTCAAATACAAGGCGGGGGAACTTCGATCATCGGTATCATGAAACGAAAGGGACGCACCCATGTCCACCAACACGGTGCGAGAAGTTTTCTTGAGTTGCCGGCACATGTGACCAAAGTCGTGTACCATGTACTGGAGGTCAAATATCAAAGTGGCATCTTGACAAAATCCGGGGTGACGCATGGGTGGGAAAAGGGGCTCGATGTATCCCACAGAACGAGAACGAGACAGCTGTTTGCTATCCTTGAAATATCCTCCGAGGAGACCACGAGCTGGATCGAGTTCAACTTGTTGACAGACTTCATCCCTGTTCGCCTCGTCGTTGGAAAAGAGAGTGCTAGATCTGCAACGGGTTTGAATCTATCGACCTTTTTCTGATGCTCTTTCAACTCATATTTGAAAGTATTAGCAATGGTGTACATAGGATTCTCCCTATTGAGCCATACATCACAACCAGACGGAATTTTGCTTCGATCCCTTAATGCTGTCCAGTTTGTCATGGAATTCACTTCATTGAAAAACTCGCTATATCCTCGTCCGGAGAATGGGGCAAACCCTTCAAAAGGCACATTGTATCCGAGAGCTCCAGCATTCCTCATTAGATAGGTTTCTAGCCCCGCAGGAGAATAGGCATTCTTCAATCCCTCGTTGGCGTCTCGTTCCTTTCACGCTGTAGTAGTAGTAGCGTTACCAAGGCTGATGTTCATGATGACAAGAGTGCACAGCAACCCACAAACAATCCTGTGCAACAACGACGAGTGCCTCAATCGTTTCACGGGTCCAATCAGCATATTTCGTCTTTTCGCTACCGCGTTGTCGTTGGATTGTTGATGCTAGCGATTGGTGCGATGGGTGTGATGGGTGTGATGGGTGTGATGGGTGTGATGGGTGTGATGGGTGTGATGGGTGTGATGGGTGTGATGGGTGTGATGGGTGTGATGGGTGTGATGGGTGTGATGGGTGTGGTGGGTGTGGTGGGTGTGGTGGGTGTGGTGGGTGTGATGGGTGTGATGGGTGTGATGGGTGTGATGGGTGTGATGGGTGTGATGGGTGCGATGGGTGCGATGGGTGCGATGGGTGCGATGGGTGCGATGGGTGCGATGGGTGCGATGGGTGCGATGGGTGCGATGGGTGCGATGGGTGCGATGGGTGCAATGGGTGTGAGCATGGGTTCGATGGCTGCGATGCGTCATGTCGGGTGTCATCGTCCATCAATTCTAGTTGTATACTGCAGTACTGGACTCTATCATACGTACGGCTGACGGTAGTCAGTCCGCCCACTCGATCGATTCACACATGGGCGGCAAAACGATTAGTCCTCTTGTACTCGCATGTACTTCATTCGCTCCGTTATTCGCACAACTATGATGCCACCCGACTGAAAAGAAGGCGGTTTATCGCAAGAAGCTCAAAATATCCTCGAGTTAACGCTAACGAGAGACGCGCCCAAATCATCAAAAAAGTCGCAATCTTTAACATCCATCCTAGTTCTCCTCTGTCTCTGCTCATTTCAAACAAAGCTGCTGGTGCTCGGAAAAGTCACCAGCAGCACCATCAACAACAACCTCAAGGATCTTTCGGGAAGTGGCCTCCGAGGAGGTCACTTTCAGCGTGGTCTTGATGTTGGTGAGTTGACTACAGAAGCCGCAATTGTCTCATTGTCGATTCAAGAGACCGTGATGCGCAGGAGGTTGGAGGGTGCATTCCAGACTTGTGGCGATACTGGAACAGTATGTCTCTCCTCAGAAAAGTGTGTCAACCTCGTGGATGCAGCAGGTATGGGTTTCATGGGGGCAGTCCTACCACGCCATATTTCAGGTACTTTATCGCATCAAGCCTGCAGTCACAACCTCCTGCCACCAATCTGGAATCGGAGCCTGAACATCGATTCCAAAGTCAGGAATAACGAGCGACTCGGCATGCAAGCAGAATTTCCGTTCCGCGCGCAATCGGTGCAGTATTGGCGATTTCACTTGGAACAGAATTGCTTCTCCGCCGTACAGAGGATCAAGAAGAATCGGGGTCTTCAAGCCTTTGGAGCAATGCAGTCTCACTTGATGCTTCCTCCCTTGTGTCGTCACGATCCGCAATCTTGCCACAAGAGGTGACACGTGCTCTTCCACCACATAAGACGAGGTGGCCGGTCGGCCTTGAATCGGAAGCGTCACCACTCCTTGGTCCGATAGCGGGTAGTTGGTGCTGTTGACCGAGTGGACGAGAGCTTGGTATAATTTTTGTACCTTACGGAGGAAAAAGTGAGATACAAGCAACGCGTGACATTCGTTCGTCTTGGCGAGCACAAGACAACCAGAGGTTCCGCGGTCGATTCGATGCACCATGCCGCGTCCTTCTTCATTCAACGAGGATAATACTACTCCATTAGCAAGGAGACATTCTTCGAGGCTAAAATTCTCATCGCCTCGTGAAAGATTCATCGCTGAATGACAACAGATCATCCCACTTGGCTTGGAGAGCACAACATATTCGGCCGAGTCACGGAGCAGTCTGACTCCGTAGCGGCTTTCCAACTCGTCCCAATTCGGTGCCTTCGTTGCGAACTCCGATAGATCATTTGTTGTGTAGAGATTCGTCGCGCGATTCAAGAAAGACTTTGCCCTTTGAGAGTCGTGCTTGATCGTAGCAGTGTATGCCAAACACAAGGCAACCAAATCAGGTTTGAAAAAGTCATTCAACTCATCATAGGCAAACATAATATTGGAGGCAAGTTCACTTCCAGTCTGTGGGTGTTGCATAGTACAACACGACCCAATCATTGCATTCAACACTCCGGACGCCATCCCCTTGTTCCCTCGCGACGCGTCGAGAGCGGCATGCACCATTGTCGTTGCCGTCTGATAAGAACAATCCTCAGAGATGGGAGATATTGTACTCCACATTTGCTGCTGCTGTTGTAAAACACCGATTGTTCCACCTTCTCGGTACGCCTGTCGCAGCGCCCTGGACAGGTTCGCAACATCGTAACTGTAACTCAAAGCAAACGTCTCCCTGTATCGACGAGAAACAAGCATCAAGGACAAAATCAGAATAGAGGAAACCATAACCTTGCCAAGCATGATATTTCACCATTTACTGCTTTCATCCGACACCGACACATTCCACACCGACTCACAATCACGAAATGACAAGACGGCTTGAACAATTGAACGTTGTTGAAGGACGAAAGGTTGAAAGAACTGTCCAACACGGCATGTGTGCATTACTCAGTACCTGGTACACGAAGACTGCAAGTTGTACATGTACAGTACTTGTACTGCAGGTCGTACCCGATAACGTACGATCTTGTGCAGGTATGCATATGTCATACACTAGTAGAGACTACTAGTAGAGAGTATGGGGATCTTGGGGATGGTTGACTGAGAACACTTCACTGCACAAGAATAATGTGTGTATCATATAGCCAGGGGTGATTTTTTTAGGCGGGCGCCTAAAAAATCAGCATGATCGCCTAAATTCCACTTCGACAAAGCGCCTAAATTAAACGAAAATATAGATATACAAGCTGTATATATATTTATATACAGTAAACAGTACGACTATAAACAGTAGCCGGTACCAGTAGGACGATACATTAGTTGTACAGTAGTACTGTCGTGATCCTTTGTCTTGATTTTAGTACTGGCACTATGACACTGTACTGTAACCCTAACCCCTAACCCCAGCGCCTAAATTAGACTTCGACAAAGCGCCTAAATTTGCGAGTTTTAGGCGCTCGTAGGCGCGCCGGCCAGATCGCCTAAAAAAATCAGCCCTGCATATAGCATATATGTGCATATATGCATAAAGTTCAGTACATTGTACCGAAAGGTGATTTTAGGTATTCAAGACTTGACAATTTGCTTGTAACTCAATTATTTTTGCTCGAATTGGATTGATTGATGATGAACCTAGACTTAGAAATGCTATGACAACTTTCTGTTTCTTCAGATTGAGGCTATCATGCTTTTATGTACGACGTATTTTCTTTATTTAATTAATACTACTCAGGTATCTCAATGGACTTGTGACTACTAAGCAATAATACTTCAGGCATCACTATTTTGTAATTAAATCAATGGATATTGGTCCAATTCCAATGGTTGAAGATGATACTTCACCATGAAATATCAGAGAAATTATCTGTCTCCTCAGATTTTGGGTTATTGTGACTTTTCAAGCCCACCAGCAACAATTATTGGAATGCTGAACAGCATAATGATTCTTCTTGGCTTGTTCACTAGTATTTTGTGAAGTAAAAGCTAAAGGACTATGATGTCACATACCACTGCAACTGCAGCATTAATCTAATCCTCCTGCGGTTGGTGCCAGCTGCACATGTTACTCTGTTTCCTTGGATGACCTGTGTTAGGCAGCATGTTCACAAGGTGCTAGTACATAGCTGTGGCCTCATCTTCATACTGCTACGGTCAATTCTCAAGTGCGTGTCAACCTTTAACAGTCAATAAAGGCACTCCCACTGTCATCCACCAGTTGACAACCAGTATCTGCCTTTCCATTTCTCCTTCTGCAGTTCTTGTTGATGTGTGCAGAATTGTATCATTCCACGTTGATTTTTTTGTGAAAATGTGAGTTGAGTAGCTACAATTGAGGATTCTTTTTCTGCTAATGTGTGTCGAGAGCTGCAGTGCTTTTATTGAGAGCTACCAGGTATTAGGGTACAGGGCTGTTATTGAGGTGCCAAATGCAACTGTTTTGACTTAACAAAGATGCACTACAGGGACTACTACTGGTAGCTACCAACCACAACAGTAGCTCTAGTAGACTCCATTCTTCTGATGCTTTGAATGTTGAGAGCTGGACAACTTCATCGTTGATGGACAAGACTTGTAAGATAACCTAACTGACAGGGATCCACTGACAGATCCCAGAAGGCATGGTTGCCTGAAGTGAATCCTATTCGAAGAAAATCTGCTGGAAAAGTGATTTTGTTCAAGTCTTCAAGAAAAAGTTTGATCTTATTGATTGTAAAGGAAACGTTATTTTGTTATGTGATTAGACAGCTCTCATCATAACGTAGAGGTACAAGCGTGCGCAATTACTCTAGTATTTTCATTGATAGATGTCTATTAAAGTTTTTGTTATGGTGAACATACAATAGCACATACATTGCTACATGATTCGCTAATACTCCAACCGAGTTGTGCACCTTCTCTAGACCCTAGAATACAACTTCGTCCCTCGCTTACAGATAATGTACGATCTTGTAAGCTTGAGTAGGGACGTTTGGGGAGGGTTGTAGAGTCTGGAGGGCAGTTACCAAGTCAAGTTCACTACTTTGAAGTCGTCAATCTTAAAGCTGGCATTGTATTCCGGATCTAGTCCAGCATTTTGGAGAAGAACCCTTGCCCGTACCTTGCCAACGTTCTCCACGAAAGCTGGCATCCAGTGCGAAATCTTGTTCTCGTATACGCCACTCTGTTGAGCTCTTTCAACATATGCCTTGTAAGTCTTTTCCGATCCACGCCTGCCATCGTCGCGGTACGAGTAGGCTTCCCAGCTGCCGATGAAATGGTGCAAAAAGAATGGGTTCCTAACAAGTCGTTCACCTTTGGCTCCTGGGCAGATTTCTAACACAGGGCGGTGAGGATTCCGAACTCTCACAGGAAACGACGATATCTTTTGAACATTCAACATGCACTTTCCTTGACCATTAAGCTTGTTGACATTCTTTGCTCGGAATCGATAACGAAGGGTATCGAACCGACGTGGATCAAACGGATGTGACTCGTTCATGAGAGATGGAATCTCCAAGCTTCCCACGAGGATGCGCTTCATGGAAAGACCTTTATCTTCCCCAAACTCCTTCAAGTATCGCAAGATCGACCCCAATTCTGACATATCCTGGGGTGAGGTCGCGGATAAATTTGTGGCAGCATTCTGTCGTGTCCAGTTGTATCCATTGAATGCAATGAACTCGTCGACATCCCACAGCGCGGTCCATGTTCGACGATGCTGATGCATGTGCCGCAGGCACTTCGCAAGAAAGCTACGTTGCCGATATTGGTGTCGATACTTCTTTTCGAGGACTCCAGCATCTGCTCTGAGCGGCTCATCCCAAGAGATGTAGTCACTATCATTCCAAGACACAATAGTCATGTTCAATTGCTGGCGGAACACATCTAGCACCGCGTTGGGGAAATTCTTGGATCTGGAATCCGCAGCAACCACAAGGTAACGTAAAGGCAGCACGTGATAATGGTATGCAATCCACTCGTAGAGACGAAAATTATCATCCATTACCAGCAGACATGCGGAGAAGGACTCATTCATATCATGCATCAACTCTGGAGGGCCGGGGTACTCCTCTGCTACTTCTTCTGAGTGATGAGTTGATGTTACTGCCGCGTCTTGAAATTGTACTTCATGCTTCGTCTGATTGAAATTACTGCCCAGTTGACCAACCTGGTTGAGTTTCTTCATTGGCTGCAGAAGGAATACCTCTGATGATAAGGCTTGTATGAAATCGTCGTTAGCATTCGATAACATTCGCAATTCGACGCAAAGGAAAAACAGCAATGCTGCAAGGGAAAGGAGGAGCTTCACTTTGTTGGTAGCCGTCGAAAACACAGGACGAGTCACAATCAACGTATTCATAAGCAACGGTATACAAGAAGACGAGGCTTTCCTGCTCGTTTTACTGACAGATGCTACTCCGTATACCGACAGAGATCGTCAGTTCGACACGACATGGCGGAATTGAGAATTGAGATTGTTTCACATTCTGAGCTTTCGATTTTGAGGCCAGTGGCGTTTCTGCGGTGTCAGCGTGTCTGTTCCCCGCCCGACACTGTACTACCATCTACCATCCCTTCGAACACAGTACTACCGGTAGTAGTACCAGGAGGTTCCGGAAGTTTGGCTTTTTTGCCGTACGGAATACTGGCGGCTACGCATACTATCGTATTCCATTTCGAACGGATCCGGATAAATTATCCCCCCTTGCACCGATTTCGAATGTCGGGATTGTTTCTTAATTACCAAACGTGATGTAGAGAGTCTTAAGTAAATTGCATCGAAACGACCTGTGCGAACTGCGAACGTGAAATCAACGCATTGTTCGTTAAACTACTTAGGGATAAAAGCCATTGGCTTCCAGAAGCCAATGGCTTAAGACGAAGGCTTCTGGAAGTCATTGGCTTAAGCCAAAGGCTTCTGGAAGCCAATGGCTTCCACGCTATAGTCGGCGAAGCCAAACTGAAAAACACACGTTTTAATATTATTGGAAGCTCGTCATCAAAGGTCTTACTTACGGCTTTTCATCTTCAAATAGACAGTGTCGTGTCGAACTTAGAGACTTGAATATATGGTACGGATTTGACGATGACCCCTCATTATGTCTCATTTCACTTATAACGAGTTCCCATAAAAATAAAACACGTTCCTTGATTTGCTCGGCGAAGCCATTGGCTTAAGCCATTGACTTCCAGAAGCCATTGGCTTAAGCCATTGCCATTCAGGGAGATGGGGTAAAGCATTCTTTTGTCTGCACGTCTGTGCTTTCACTATCCTTTTTCACATAGATAGCATGCAGCATGCTTGTCGTGCATGCTTCAGGAGCTATTCAGTACTGGTACAGTACAAGTGTATCTGCGGTGACTGATCCTGACAAGCAATCATTTGCTTGTTGAACTGTACTTCTACTGATACTCGTACCTGGTACATTGGCTGATTGTACTGAATGAAGTGACTCACAACTCACTATTTGAAGTTACTGTAGACAAGTTTTATTTTCGTTGTCCTTTGTTTTATGTGTATTACATGTAATGGCCGCCGGATGTGTTCCTGTACTCTATTAGTACTTCTTCTTGGAGTTCGAAAGACCCAGCGGCGTCCTTGCCCTCGTTGTTGGGGAGCCAGCAGAAGCATCCTCCTGCCCAGCAGGGGTCACACTTGAGACAAGGTACCGGTTAGTGGCTGCTGTTCGCGATGCTGAAAACATCCCTGCTCCACCCCCCTGATGATCATCACCTCGCTTCAAATTGCCAGTACCAGCAGAACGAGAACGAACAGGGCTTGAAGTACCAGCATCAGAACGAGGACGAGCAGGGCTTGTTGACGTCCTCGTCTGACTAACACTCCCGCCACGGGTACCTGGCGACCTCGCAGTTGGCATTGTATACTTCGGCTTGTTCATCATTGCACTTACTGTTCCCCTGTGTAGCTTGTGCAAGAGGTACGTAGTAAGCACGATTCCTTGTACGTGATCAGGTGAATCCCCCATGACATTTGCAATCCGAAACGGATTTCTAGCGGCGACGGCCATATAAGCACACTGCTGAGACCCCCCCTGTTTGACAGGCTGGACAAATCTATCCTCGAAGTCACCTCTAATAGTGGCTTCACATTTCAAGATGTTTCCGCCCTTCCTCCTCTTCTCTTGAAGAAAGCGACGCGTACAGTTGAGCACCTCCTCATGCTCACATGATTCGTCAGGAGTTATCATCGTAGCGTCGAGCATATACGGGTGCTGCTCAAGAGAGAGAGTGAGATTGGCCCCCTTACCTGGCTGGACATCAAGCTTGTGCTCCAAGCTTCCGATATCCATCCCGGATTCAAGCACAACCATGATGGTCGTGCTTTCCTGAGTGATGAAATGACCGTCATTGTCCCTAGCAGAACTGAGTTGCTGCGTGATGAAATTCGGACCAGGGAACGTGTGGATGATCATCCTTTCTTGCTTTTGCTGGACTGCTAGTCTGTTTAGGCCCTTGACATCAAGAAGAAACAAAAGAATGATGTCGTGAGAAAATATTAAATGCCGATGCAGTATGAGCAGTCGTCAGGATACTCACTACACTAATGGTTTCCTCGTCGTTGTCGTCACCAATGTTTTCCTCGTCCTCAGCAAAAAGACTTTCACTGTCTTGGTTTTGTTCTTCTTCTTTGCCGTCCTCGTTTTCGCCGCCGTCACCGATAGTGATAGGAGAAAGACTCCTCCTGTAGTCGTCGCCGTGATCACTCCCAGCGCGGACACGTCCTCCTCGATTCTCGTTCTGCTGAGGAAGTGGAATTCCAGCAAGGTCAAGAAAAGTAAATGGAACCGTGCCGCTGCCAACTAATAGTAGAGGCCGGTAGAAGGAAGATAGAAGCTGTGAGTCAGTAGTACGAATCATGTTGGTGGAAACACGGCAGCAGCGACAAGAACACAGCCGCAGCACAACATCGCTCATCATCAGGTCATCTTCTTACCTCGACTGTTCTTCCAGTCCTCGTATCGCTTCACAACCTTTCTGAAGTTCCTTCCGAAGTTGTTACGGAAATTCCGCCACCGTACTTCAATTCCAAGTTCGAATGGGTTTCAAGCCAGGTTGTGATGACCCGGTTCAAGTCTGAATCACTAAAAGAACCTGCTCCAACTGGTATCAATCCTCTATGAACTGCTCCAAAGATGTCAGCAGAATCCTGGTTATTGATGTTCCAACGAGCTGGCATTTCTCGATGAAACGTAAACTTGTGCACCGAGAGTGATGATCGGCGCGCGGGGTTTGAGTCCTGGATCTGGTGCTGTGAAAGAGTATACTAAGTCCTCCGTTGGGGTTGTACGACTACCGGTAGAAGGTCTGGGAAAACGTCTGTTTCCGAGGTTTTGAATTTTGGACGTCTGGTACCCGAGTTCTAGTGCTACAGGCGGAAGGCGGAAGGTTGTCGTCCATTCTTGACGGTGACTGACAACGAGGCAAGCACCAGGTAATGTACTTCTGGTATGTCATTCAGCGCATATGTCTTGTGATAACCCCTAACCCTCGTGCATGCATGCGTGCATGCATTCATGCATTCATGCATGCATGATGCGTGCACGTGCACGTGCATGCACGAGCATGCATGCACGTGCACGTGCATGCATTGGAGCAAGCCGGCCACTGATTACTTCAGAATAATGAATACAAAATAAATATGTCAGAAAATTGTGCATGCACGTGCATGCACGTGCACGTGGATGACTGGGCATGACAGGGCACGTCGAGCACGGTCGGACAGCTTTTTGGCCAGCGATGCGTATTATGACATATGGACGCAAACACAAGTACCAGTTACTATGCATACAATAATGCACGGGGGTAGGAACTTGTCGTATGACATACTTCCAGAGTATATAGTTTCAATTATATATATAGACGAGTAGCACGCAAACGACATGTGTTCGTAATCGGTACAATTGAAGGGCAATAAAGGAAAGTATGTTTTAGTGTCGCAGACATAGTAGCGCCATTACATGAGGTGGCAACAATTTGTAAACATCTAAGACTATGACGATAAGAACACATTACATAGATCCTATTCTCGTACTGAACTGGTTTTAGTTGAACGACAGAACTGAAAAAAATGTTTCAGTCACAGTCAGACATTTCGAAGAATTGAAGGACATGATCGTACAAAGAAGATTGTGGATCACAAAGAATCAAACAAACAACAAGAATGAACAACGCTGCAGCAGTAACTCCACAGACTTTCATCGTCCAAGGAAATCTCCTTCTTCGGAGAAAAGGATTGTATGATGCCCCTATCCCTAACCGGGAATTCAGGGCTCATTTTGGTGCAGGCCTGACTGTATGTTTCAATCTATGGGCGCAGTGTGAAGATACGTATTTGCGTGAGAACGTCAGTCCCAAACATCACATGTGGGGTCTCATGTTTCTCAA
Organism: Fragilaria crotonensis; assembly: GCA_022925895.1. Taxonomy (NCBI): domain Eukaryota; phylum Bacillariophyta; class Fragilariophyceae; order Fragilariales; family Fragilariaceae; genus Fragilaria; species Fragilaria crotonensis. The sequence continues at coordinate 102,600 of JAKSYS010000092.1, forward strand.
GTTGTACAACACAGAAGACGTCTTAGCAGGAATGGCTGGCGTGACTCGAAAGACTTTTCGATATTGGGCTTGGTTGGCTGTGGAGACCATTGCAAAACGTAAAAACGTCTTGGTAGGTTATTCTATGTTCTTTTTGCCGTATATACCATGATTAATTTTGTCGATTTTTCTCCGAGAATGACTGGTGAGTTGTCTTACGTTAATTGTCCATTTTCTAACGGTTTTCTCCTTGGTACTGCTGGTACGTGTTCTATTTGTGTTTGTGTTGTATGTATGTAGATCCGATTGGAGAATAGGTTCCGAAATGACCGAGGTAAGACATGTAAGATGACAGTTGATGGGGTGGACTTTCCGATTGAGGAGCCAATCCCGTTCGACAGTCAATGGTTCAGTCATAAATTCCGTGGAGCTGGATTACGTTACGAAATGGCCGTATGTATCCAAACCGGCGATATTGTATGGGTCCATGGTCCCTTTAAGTGTGGAGATTGGCCTGACGTAAAGATTTTCAAGACATGGCTCATGCCACGACTAGCTGACGATGAGTTGGTTGAAGCAGACAGAGGATACCGTGGAAACGGAATAAAAGCGCGCACGCCAGGTAGGTCCGGTAAATGACGGTTTTCCTACGGAGTGAAGATAGCTAAACGTGTCGCGTTCCGTACCTTGCAGATGACTGTGTTTCACGGGTAGATCGTGCAGCAAAACGGCGGGCGATGTCGCGACACGAGACAATCAACCGGCGGCTCAAACAGTGGGGTTGTATGCAGCAGCGGTGGCGGCATGAGCGCCGAAAACACAAGATTGCGCTTGCTGCGGTAGTTGTTTGCACCCAGATGGCATTCAACAATGGTGAAAGGCCCTTTCACTGTAGATACTAGTCAGCTAGTCAGTGATGCCAATAACCATGATCGCAGTTCTCCCTGTAGTATACTCACCGGTACGGTATAGTACAGTACTACTCTATTTAACAGTAGTAACCGGTACAGCTAACACATGTAACGTCCCTGATACTGCTACACCGAACTAATAGTAGATGTATAGTACTGGAGCACTCGAGTACTCCAGTATTCTACTAGTCTAGTAGAGAGTATTTACGGTAGTTTTGGCAGTCACGGCTACCGGTACTCCAGTCTGGAGGAGTACTCCGTAGTAGTTTCGTACGTACCAGTTCAGTCTTGTACTAACCCGTAATTGTGGAGATAGGGCATTCCTTTTGTGCTACAATCTATAATAGGTCACCCACGCAAGAAAACCCAACTTGTCAGTTGGTTCTACCATGGTAGTGTGTGTGGAGGACAGTCCAAAGAGCATCAGCAAGTTAAAAAACACGGAGCGTGTATCATAGATGAATTGCCAAGGTACACGCTGAGTACTGCCGACTCAGATCTGTGTTGAGCACATCCACACTCACGAGAACGATACAATATATATATTTACGTTCGCAGTGTGTGCTACCATAATTGTCAGGTCGAAGTACAGACGCGAAGGTGAAAGAAGAAAGAATACACTACGTGAACTGTACAAGTACTTGTACTGTACTGCATGCCTTCTGACGCAGGCACGACAAGCATGCTGCATGCTATCAATGTGAAAAAGGATAGTGAAAGCACAGACGTGCAGACAAAAGAATGCTTTACCCCATCTCCCAGAAGCCACTGGCTTAAGCCAATGGCTTCTGGAAGCCAAAGGCTTTTGGACATATCCTTTCTAAGTAGTTTAACCACCTTATTTCAACCGTCGTCAGAGAAGTCATTTCCGCTACCATTACTTAAGTTCAAATACAAGTGCTTGTTGTTAATTAAAAAGGATCATGAGCTCACCGTTCCGATTTATATCAGAAGTGATTTATTTAGCTCTTGTTTTGAAGGAATCGCACGTATGTCATACAGAATTTGTGTTGACAAATGTACGATACGGTAGAAAAGCCAGACGTCCGGAACCTCCCAGGTAGTTTGAGTCTTGCGAATTGCGAATAGTCGTCGACATGACAACTGAGCATTTTTTGTCATATGACGCAAGACTAGCAGCAGTACTGAAGAATGGATTGCTTTGCTGGCCGAGATGACCCTTCAGTTCGACGACAACTAAACACTAAACAATCAAGAAGTGGAGGAAGTATCGGAGGACGTTATGTTAAAGGCATGAACATGCAGAACAGGCTGTATACAAGGAATACTTTGCCCCAGCCAACATCTGACTTTAATGAGAGACAATTTGAACAAAAAAAAGTGTAAGCAAGTCAATTGAGCAGCAGCTGTTTGGCATCTGTGCTCATACCAATCCCTTCTTTACTGTCCAACACAATGTTAGTGGGAGGTTAAACATTGGACTGCATGTAAAGGTCCTGATGGCTTTGAAGCTTATTGCTGGCTTAGGTTGGTTTGGCAATTGGCAAGCAAGTGCGTTCCAAGATAAGCTACAAATAGCAAAACACTTTTCTGTAAATTCCAAAGCGGAAGAAAAGCAATTGAATTGTTTAGCACTACCGTAAATTGCGCCCATTAAGAGATGGGGAATGTACATGAATCACTTTCAAAATCTCTTAATCACCACAAACTTTTAATTTTTGTATGTACAAGATTCCTGACAGTAGGAGTAGTCAACGACTACTATAGCATCTCTTAATCACCACAACATTGCGTATTTTAGGATGTACATAAGATTCCGTCAGAATTCCGTCAAAATCTCTTAATCACCTTCATCTCTTAATGGGCGCAATTTACGGTAGTAGTGCAATTTCTATACGCTTCTTCAGTATGTTGCTTGGTACTGCTTTTGTTGTTGTGCCTCCTCTGATACTACTACCTTCGACTCCACTTCCGATACCGCCAACACTGGTCAATCATGGCGTCCCAGGATGTTTTTAGCCAATCTACACTCCGATGGAAAAGAAACAGATATTGCTGTTCAATTTGCATAAGCACTGACCAGCCAATATCAGGAATACCAATGGTCGGTGCATCAAAGGTTTCAAGACCAACCAAATACAATTTTGGCATTTTTGAATTGTTTAGTCAAGTTACTGTGAAACGCCTAATCATCGCATTTGTATTATCTCTCTCTTCCTGGAGATCACCGCTGAGAAAGACGAGTGTACAAGCGCGTACACTCCTGCATTTCTAATTTTCTGTCCCGATTCTGGGATGCAAATTGACACGCCAATCAGAAGCTGGCGGAGATCAACAAATGTGTGGATAGATGCCGGAAGTGGATGTGGGTGACACAAGCCACTTGACCATCACATGGTCCTTCCGCAGTCTCGGTTGTGCCCTGTATCTACTATGCCCCTTGCTTTTCTGATGCAAGCTCACTAAAACATGGAATGGAGCTCCTTGGCATACGATGCAGTTAGTGTTGGGCAATGTAGCGCATTGACTCGACTGACAAACGGACCTTCTCAGGATTTTCTGATGGACCTTTCCTGTTCCATGCAAATTTGGGAGTGTGGTCACAAGTATCAATTGAATTAGAAAAGCCGCGGCCAGCCAAAAGAGGTGAATCTATGGCTTGCGGCATAGGTTGGCACATGGAAGCAACAGTCCGTTGGTCAGTATCAATGTCTGATGAATCTAGAGTGATGGATAGGTTTGCGTCTGTATTAAGTGTAGCACACGACAGCAGGCAGGCCAGTGATGCGAAGAGGACTTGACAAGCGTCAAAACATACCATTGACACAAGTCCCTTAGAATAGGAAAGGTGGAGCTGCTTTTCCTTTGGCTTCAGACCCATCATGTTGCACCTTGTAGACAGGTTCTGCATTCTAACCCTCCTCTCTTGTGAAGGTTGACACGCAGCCTTAAAGTGATATCCACAGTCCATAGAACTTGCAGCCCAGTTTAGAATAAAAGAAAAGGCGGTCAGACGAGCATTTATCTCTTTCAAAAGCAGCAGCAGTTGCATGTGCACCTTTTCCTCTCGAGAAAAGCTGTTGAAACCGAGAGGGTTTGATTGCAATTACAGAAGTTCTTCGAAAAATTCCAAAACGCCAGTATCAGGTTGAGACACAAGGTGCAAACTTCCTCGTCTTGCAAATCCGATCAGTGACCGCAAACTCTTGATGGACAACAACAAGAATGCCTCGTCTCCATTGCAGCAGTGGGTTATAAATTGTTGTTCGGCATGCCAGGAAATGACAACTGCTGACACTGTTTGTAGCTAGTGCTCTCTTGACAGGATGAACTCTGCGCAATAGTATGAAATGATAGCCTCATAAAGGCTTTTTGACATCAATTACTGTAACAAGAGGAAACTACTCGGCCACTTGGCATGACATTCAAATAGCAGTTGGGAAATGAAATGAAATGAAAGTGGTGCGAACCTTGTAATGTAAATGTGTCGATAAAAATAGCGTGCTCGTGCGGATTCTAAAAGACGTGCACGAAACAATATGGTGATGATACGTAAAGACAAAAAAGCCATTGATAAGGCAATGAAAATTAACACCGAAAGGGTGTGTGTTCATTATCACAATATTGGCCAGCAAGTCAAGAGTGCATTTCATTCCAATCCATTCTACCTATGCCAGAGGACACGAACAAACTGCAACGGATTAAGTGAGAATTTTTAATAGACAAACATCGCTGAAGCGTTGCTGACAATTGAAAGTTATACGTCACGCAATAAAATATGACAAGACCACCTTTACATCAAAAACATCGGTTAAAGTGTTTTTTCAAAACATTACCATTTATTTAGATAATCTTATCTTTGATTTTGTAAACAAATTTTGTGACTTCTTAATAGATTCATCAATAACAACGTAGCATTTCACCAAAACGTCCCTTGTGATGTATCTTGCGTACGTGAACGTTTCGTTGTCAGTAGAAATGCACGCTCAATATCTTTCTTGGGGCTTCCAGCCACTTTGCAAAAGCCGATGCTCTGCGATCAAAGGCTTCTCAATTGATTCCACAAATCTTGAAAGCTTGTCTGGGTATATTCCATCGTCTACCATGAGCCAGAGTCGATTAAAAACTCGATTTCCGATCTTGAATTCAAAATCAACCCTGTCTGCAAATGAACCACCCAGGAAACTCTTCAAGAGACTACTTTGATCCCAAAGAATATTTATATCATTGAGTGATCCAGCCACCCAAATGAGTGGTACCAGAACCACAAGTTATAGTCCGCCGCGAAAGCTTCAAGAACACTTGTTGGCTTCCCCTCTTTCCAGGTCAGTGATACTTACCAGTCAATGGGACAAATTTTCCAACTAATGTGAGTACAGTCAAGACTACCAATCATCCCTGCGGATTCCATGCACCACCTCATGCAGCCATTGCAGGCAGAGACTTGTCCGGGCTAGAACACTTTCCTATGATTCATCTTGCAACACACCAATTTGACAGAATTTCAGAAGACAAATCCTTGCCATTCCCTCACTCATTTGGAAGTAGTCTTGAAAAGCACTAGGAGAACAGCCGTAGGCAACTAGTAGCTTAAGTGCCATTAGAACTTTAACAAGTGGGTCAATGTTGTACCTTCCACTGACATAAAAATGGGTCATTGATTGCACAGATGTTAAACATGTGTTGGGTCATCTGCTTGGTAACCGTGAATATACGTTTGTACTGGTTTGTCATCAAAATGGCGTCAATTAATCATCAAACATTGGTGTCAATTGATAGTAGTCTTCTTGGACGGCCAATTGTGCGCGTTGGTGTCGGAATTGTAAACGCCGCCATCGCTTAGGAGCTGTATCCTCGCCACCGCATGGACGGTCTCGACCGTCAAGTTGTCGCTCGTCGTACTCTGAGGGCAACCTCAGCTGCAGCTATGGCTTATCTTTTCATTTCTTCCTCTTCTCTTTTCCTTTCAGTGTTCAATAAGAACTCAACCCAAAATAGGAAGGAGTGCAGCCATCAGCAACAGCACCATAATGGTGGCAGCTTTTTCAGATGCACCATCCTCTGACATGTCAGAAAACTATGCAAGCGCTGGTGGAGGAGCAACTTGAATGAAGTTTGGTCCACAAGTCAAGATAATAGCTACCCTATCTCACAATGATGGAACAAGATCTGGCTGCATTTGAGTCACAATGAGTTGTGAATGGCCAAGAACAAATTCGACCACAATGAAATGCCCACGTAGTTATTATCCAAGATCTTACTTCACGTCCTGCTGATGTGTACTGGATGGTAGCCTATCACAAAATGGAATGAGATATCCGTTCGAGTTGCGTTGCGCTGCGCTGCGTTGTGGATTGTCAACAAGAACCGCCGAATTTGAAGTCACAACACAATGCCAAATGTAGTCGTCTGAGGTCTTACTTCACTTCGTGATACCCACTGGACGGTACCCTATCATGAAATGTATAAGATATCTGTTTGATTATGGAACAAAATTTTGGGATTGTGAATGGAAATGTTCGACAATTTGCGATGCGACCAACAAGAAATTTAACAGTTGTGGAGACGGCGGCACCAACAAATCAACAAAATCAAGGAGAAGTGCCTGCCCAGCATGCAGGGGGCAAGCGTGCAATGATGCTTGCAACCCTCATACCAACGCCCAGGAGTCTTCATGACCTCAGGCAGGAGTATGAATTTGGTGTCGGAGGGAGAAAAGCTGCGTTGCTTTTTTCCTATAGTGTGCGTGGTCGCTCCAAGCACAAATTTCACAGCAGGAAAACTGTGTGGGACTTGATAAGTGGCCTTGTCAGACTAGGCCACACAGCTGATTCAGGCATAGATAGAATCTATGCAGTGTATGGTGGGCAAACTAGAGTGAGCAAGCAAAATCATCAACGGATAAATCCAAACCTCGTATCATAAAACGAAGTTTCATGCTAATACTGTACTGTTGTGCACTGTATAATTTTGGTACTTCGCGAGTTAGACCTACTTCACGCGGAGAAAGCATGTGGAGGGTTTTTGAGTAAAAGTAGACGTACTAAGAGCGACGGTGCAACGATATGCTACTAGTGGCGTGTACATAGATCATGGGATACGTCGATAGGTCAAGTTATGAGATCGAGCTATTGTACCGCATACTGTACAGTCGTGTACCGTACAACGTATACAATAAATCAGTCCCCTCGAACTAATCAGACGAAGTCGGGCGAGTCGCTTAGTTCGTCGCAATATAGCCAGCGAGATGTAGGCGAAACATCGGATCAAAGTGATATTTAGTCGTCTAAAGACGATCAAGGTAACCCGTAGAACCTTTCGAACCTCAATGAGGGGGTTATCAACGATGATCAACAAGGTCGTACAGGATCAATCCCACGGGGTGTTCACGCTTCTGCCCACCTGGGATAATCTTCGTACATATGTCCGCGAGTTTGTCATGGGTTGACACATGTCACATGTCCAATAGACATTCACCCGTAGCTATTGCCTCGCGAACTGCATGATAACACACAGAATTGGACTTCTTTTTCAAAGTCGATTCGGGTTGTTGCGTGTTGTGTATCACAGACAGGCTGTTCCCATAAATGAATGAGGGACCGGATAATTGTACACTCATCATTCGGAGCTTGTAGCGAAGCCCGCAAATAAGATCCATGCCCTGCTTCATCACCACGAATTCGGGTCCGAAGACACTGGTCTCAATCGTGGACTGTTTATTTGAGAACCACGAAATAGGTGACTGATTCTGTAGATGACGAAGCCAGCAGCAGTTTGCGTGTCCGCTGATCTTCGCATCCGGCATGGTCGGAATCCACGAATAGGCAAAGATTCACTTTCTTCCCTTGTGGCTCCGGCACGTTTGGAGGTATCGCCTCCTTAACGTTCCCGTAATATTCTTCCAAACGCTTTCCTTAAAACGAGGACATATCAATCACGGAAGACGTCGGGTCGAACACAATCCTTGCGCTGTGTTTCTTCTCGAAATAGTTGAAAGTATGAAAGGAAGCGTTCAAATGGCCGTCACGAGGTTGAGCAAGATAGGACGACAACTCGACACCTCAGTTGTGATATCAATTCACCCCAATTCATTGCACCATCGCCGAACACCAATCTGCATCTGATAGAACGAAGAGAAGGTCGCGTCCAACATCGGACTTACTGTCGAGCTCAGTTGCATAGTTGGGAGGAAACGGTCCTGCTGCTCACTTCGTTCAATGCCGCGTGGGGAAGTTTGTATCGTGGAACTTCTTAACATTGAGCACAGCCGCTTGGATGTGCTTGCTGGAACTTATCGCCCAAATTGCGTGTACTCCGTTCGGTAGCGTGGTATTTCGCAACTTTGCGCCCAAGCCAAACTCCGGGTCGCGAATAGAGTCAGGTTTGGTCTTGAAGAAATGATCAATTGTATTTAAGACCCGAACACCGTCGTGGTGCACAACAGGAATGTTGTCAACATACAACAAGCAATAAGCTTAGTATTTGTACCCCTCCTCGGGTTCCAATATAGGCTTTAGCCACGCGGCCGGATCTGCACTGCATGATCCCCAGCCCGAGTCGTGCTGCACACAGTCGGCCAAATGATTTCTGAAAGAGAAGCACCGGCAGAATTCAGACCGTATAGTGCCCGAACAATCACTGCACTTGCAATGTCGGCGGTCTTCACCTGCCTCTGAGTCGTTCAGAGCAGCCAAAAGTCCTCCGAAGGAAAACTTGCGTATTGTCACATACGTAGGTAGCGATTCCGTCATGATGTGACCGCCGGCCACAAAGCGAGCTTTACGTTGAAAACCGTTTTCGCGGTCGATGCGGATGCAATCCTCATACGTTTTCGGAACTGTGAGTCCAAATTTATGCATCCGCTCGTGGGATCGGATGTTTAAAGTCGCAATTATCCGATTGCGCCCCCTTAATTGTGAACGGGACCCACCACGCGAAAGCGGGTTCGCTCTCGATTCCTTGAGCGATCGAATAGTCAGCTAACTCCACGGGATTAGACTCCTTCAAGTCCACGAGTCGTTCCCATGAAGTGCTTCCATCTTTCCATTTGGTACAGAGTTGCCAACCCTTTGTCGTTTAGCAATAATGGCGATTCGATCCTTGCTGGACGAACATATCTGCGCGTTGAACCGCAGATCCGTCGTTTCGGTGATGAACGATCCCCTTCTGCAGGAGAAATTGATTGCCCTCTGTGTCGCAAATTGCAAACATATTCTGCGCGATCACATTGCTTGGCCGATAGTTCTGCCTGCACTGCCGTTTGGCCGTCGGCGAACTCAACATTGTAAGTACGAATGTCCAAGATTGGATTCTGGTTCGCCCTTCTTCCAACAGGACTTCCATCGAGTGCACGCTTTCTGCTTCGAACCTTTGCACTCAACATCTTGTCGCCAATTGGCAGAGTCACCTCGGCCCCAATATACTGATTGTACGTGTCAGCAACAGGCTCATCATGGGCGTCAGGGACTCGAGGCACCTCGCCGTCATCATCATCGACGTAGTTTGGGAATGTTGGAGTTTCTAGGTCAACCAATTCTGGGTTCGCAAAATCCTTGTATTTGAATCCGTCCCCTAGAACCGAGTTTACCTTCTCCGTGAAGTCCTCGCACTTCTTCTTGATCGACTCGTCCGCCAATTCATCTGGCGTCAACGAGCAAACAGTCGAACAATAAACAGTTTGGCCATTCCGCTGAAGGGCTTTCCGTGTCATAGCGGGACCTATATGGATAGCAGGGCCAAAATCGTGGCCCAACACCATCGATGCACTTGAACAGAGCAAATGGTGGTATGACAGCAGTTTCGCCGCTGATAACGGCCTCGCCCGTCGCATTCATAAATGTTGTGCGCGGTTAGAGATCTAACATACGCCTCTCAGTCCAGGCAATCATCCCAAAAGCGCTTGGGCGTACCAGAAAGAACCATCTGCCTCCCGACACCCTTCTGCAATTCTCTGATTGCAGCCTCCGCAGCATTCGGCCACGGCGTGTGTGGCTCCGTCTGTTGCGCGCTAATGGCACGACACCAGCCATCAGACGTCGTGAATGCTTGTGAATATTTATGATTCATTTGCGAATCAGTATTCAATATCAGAGTGCCAGTGAAGCAATCGATGTGGAAGATGACGGTACCGTAGCTGACGGCCGTTAGTGTGGAGCCGACGTGACAGTGTCGGATGCAGCACGGTGCGTATGCCACGTTGAGTCGTCACATTTACAGTACGCTTTGCAGTTTGCATGTCGATTCCCCAGTTCCGTGCCAAGAGTTGAGTAACAAATTGCTTTCCGGCAAACGGCGACCGGAGCAATGCAATCGAGCGGGTAAAGGAATGGATCTCGAGCGTCGGCGAAGTAGTCGATCGAGACATACTCGTTGTAATTCTGTAATTCGTTTGCGAACGAATAGATGTTGGAAACCGAGCAGAGTCGCCTGGACGGTGGGTGTGCTCCGATTCGGTCCCCTGTTTCCGACAGGTGTTCGTGAGCGCAGCTTTGTTATATGGGTCCCACGCGAGATCCTCGCTTGTGAGCGTGATATTAGAGATCGTCTCATGTGCCGCGACAGGCGGTTGACGAGTCGAAAAAAAATCAAGGTGATGCCGCGGAGCGAGAGCGGAACCACGTGCGGGGCGGTGGTGTCATCGGTGGGAATCACCAACGAGTGTGTCAGGTCTTGACATTTCATTAAGAAACGAGGAACGTCGTTTACAATAATATCATTCTGTGCAATATCAGGGAAAAGGATCGCCTGATGAACCATGAGAATTACTGTTTCGCCGCTTACGGAATCATTGTACGCGAGCGCCGCCAAAACAGTGTTAAGATCCGTGGCGACAGGACCTGATGGGTTGAAACCCGACACGTTTTATTGGACGATCGTAGTCTCGGACTACTAAACAATTACTGCCTACGGCACATTGGTCGGCTTGGGAGTCGAGATCGGATGCAGATTCATGGGCAACCGACTTGTCGAGCAATCCCAATGTTCGAATGGCGGCCAAGCCTGCACAGCAGACTTTGAGCTTTGCATTCACGCAATTTGGCGCCAGTTTTCGCTTTCTTTGCGGGCTCATCGGCCGTCGTGCCGGAGTCCATTGAAAAGAAAGTGCTGTCATCATCTGCAACAGAGGTCTGCTGCATTTGCTCCTCCGATTGGGGCATCTGACGGTTGACAGCATGTAGGTTCTTAATAACCTCCTTAGGGTTGGGATTCTTGTCGCATCTCCGTTGCCCTTTGTTATCTCACTATATTTCGCACCGGGCGTGTGGCCACGCTTAAGGCGCTTGGAAGCAAGATCCTTTTGTCAAGCAAAGTCTGGCAAATGTAGTCCTGGTACAGACTTACGCATGCTTCAAAGTCGGAGCGCAGCGTTTCCTAGGACATAATGCGAGTTTTGACGGCGTCAAACTTGTCGTTTTTGATGCCATCAAGAAGAAGGTAACGAACCTTCGAACGTCGATCAAAACCTACATGTCGGAGCCTTCAAACACTGAGTGCGGCTGCTTGAGCATGTTGACGTTTTTTTTTCAATCCCAACGACGCTGCTCGCCGTGGGAGACTGTATTATCAGCTTGTCTTTGGCCATCGTGGTCGTGATGTTGACGTGCTGTCGGCTCAAGAAGTGGCCGTAGATGCCTTGATAGGCCATCCTGCCATTTCCGGTTTCAGCGCTGGTTTAACATTCGTCCAGGCGGGGTTTATGCGAGTGATACGCAAGATTATGTTTCAAATCTTCTCGCGATTGACGAGGTAGTAGGCAGGATCTGGGACTTGAACTCTTGCAGCGTTGGCCGAGAGGTGTGGAACCCTTGCGATCGTTTCATCCTGTACCGTTTGGGAGATCATGTCCTCATCGGGCGCAAGAAATCGACTTATTCTGACGAATGACATATGCTTGCGGGATCTTACGTTCCCAAGCACCGAGCGTGGGTACTCGTCGATGGCTTCTAGCGTTATCAGCCAGTCCTTCGAGTCGATGTGGGCAGGTCATCAGGATGCTAGTAGTGGATTCAAACTCACGAACTCGTTCACGATATTTGCGAATGCTGCGAATGTTGTCGAGCGAGCGTAACGTTCGCGATGACCACTGTACAACTCAAGTGCACCTGATGGTGAAGGTAGAACAATAAGAGCTTGAGATTTAACTCGGCCCTCATTCTTTTAACCTGAACGCCGGGGTTCTGGGCATGCGCGGCTCCAGCGGCGGCCCCGGCGGGTGGAGGAATCATTCCTCAGGAGCGACAAATCACCTAACAAAGGCTTTCGACCTTGTCATCAGAAAGAAGTCGTCTGATCTCCTCTAGGGAGTTGATGCCTTGGTCCTTGACGAGGGCTTGTGCAGCCTGTTCCGAGAACCCGATACGGCCAAAAACCGTGCGCATTTCAGGAATATCCATTTTGGAAGCGTAGACCTCAACAACGGAAAACATGAAAGAGCTATCAATAGTAACTCTCCCTGAAGTTCCGGGCGGGTCGAATCCCTGTTCGATGCGTTCAACGGAGATCGCGTATTACGCAAGTGCGAGTATAATCATGCGTACTGTATAATTTATCATCAGTATTATAGATAATAATACTCTCGCCTAACGGGCGATATATGAATCTTTCATCCGCGATGGTACGGATCGAAGGATGGATGTGATCGATCCATCAATCGGTTGTCGAGATCGGTTCGACAAGGTGAATGGGGATCGTAAAATCACCTCATTCCAATTCAGGCCACATGCACCATCTTGCATGTTATGGTTCACTGGTTTTCAATGGGTTATTTTATGGCAGTTCAACGCATGCCTGGGCACAGCTGACAAGTCACTCGACGCGAGCGAAGGGAGCAGCCCTATTCACTAAGAGCATGTACATTGCCATCGAAATCGTCAGATGACATCGTCCGTCATCATCCAGAGCGGTGGGTCTGATAAACTGAGTAAAAGTAGACGTACTAAGAGCGACGGTGCAACGATATGCTACTAGTGGCGTGCACATAGATCATGGGATAGGTCGATAGGTCAAGTTATGAGATCGAGCTATTGTACTTGTACCGCATACTGTACAGTCGTGTACCGTACAACGCATACAATAAATCATTTTCCTACAGGGATCGAATTTTAGGAGCGTTTCGTTCAGACAAGGCTGTCAAATACTTATATGAAGAGGGTCTGTTACCAAGTCAAGTTCGCTACTTTGAAGTCGTCAATCTTAAAGCTGGCATTGTATTCCGGATCTAGTCCAGCATTTTGGAGAAGAACCCTTGCCCGTACCTCGCCAACATTCTCCACGAAAGCTGGCATCCATTGCGACATCTTGTTCTCGTACACATCACTTTGCTGAGATCTTTCAACATGGGCCTTGTAGGTCTTTTCCGATCCACGCCTGCCATCGTCGCGGAAGGAGTAGGCTTCCCAGCTGCCAATGAAATGGTTCACAAAGAATGGGAACCTGAGAAGTGGTACGTCTTTAGTCTTTGGACAAAGCTCACCCACCGGGTAGTGAGGATTCGTAACCCTCAGTGGAAACGACGATATCCTTTGAACATTCAACATGCACTTCGGGTGACCGTTAAGAGTGCTGCTCGTTTTAGCTCGAAATCGATAACGAAGGGTATCGAACCGACGTAAATCAAAGGGATGGGACTCGTTCATGAGGGATGGAACCTCCGAGCTTCCCACGAGGATGCGCTTAACGGAAAGACCTTTATCTTCGCCAAATTCCTTCAAGTATCGCAAAACTGATCCCGCTTCTGACATATCGTGGGGTGAGGTCGCGGATAACTTTGTGGCAGGATTTCGTCGTGTCCAGTTGTATCCATTGAATGCAATGTACTCATCGACATCCCATAGCGCGGTCCATGTTCGACGATGCTGATGCATGTGCCGCAGGCACTTCGCAAGAAAGCTCCGTTGCCGATATTGGTGTCGATACTTCTTTTCGAGGACTCCGGCATCTGCTGCGAGCGGCTCATCCCAAGAGACGTAGTCACTATCATTCCAAGACACAATAGTCATGTTCAATTGCTGGCGGAACAAATCAAGCACCGGGTTGGGGAAATTCTTGGATCTGGAATCCGCAGCAACCACAAGGTAACGTAAAGGCAGCACGTGATAATGGTATGCGATCCACTCGTAGAGACGGAAATTATCATCCATTACCAGCAGGCATGCGGAGAAGGAGTCATTCGCAACGGGCATCGATTCTGAGGAGCCAGGGTACACAGTCGTGCTCACTACTTTGAAATCGTCAATCTTGAAGCTGGCATTGTATTTCGGATCCAGTCCAGCATTTCGGAGAACTACGCGTGCCCGTACCTTGCCAACGTTCTCCACGAAAGCCGGCATCCAGTGCGAAATCTTGTTCTCGTAAACATCATTTTCCTGAGCTCTTTCAACATATGCCTTGTAAGTCTTTTCCAATCCACGTCTACCATCGTCGCGATACGAGTAGGCTTCCCAGCTGCCGATGAAATGGTGCAAAAAGAATGGGTTCTTAACAAGTCGTTCACCTTCGGTTCCTGGGCAAATTTCAAACACAGGGCGGTAAGGATTCGTAACTCTCAGTGGAAACGACGATATCTTTTGAACATTCAACATGCACTTTCCTCGCCCATTAAGCTTGCTGACAGGCTTTGCTCGGTATCGATAACGAAGGGTATCGAATCGACGCGGATCAAAGGGATGTGACTCGTTCATGAGAGATGGAGTCTCCAAGCTTCCCACGAGGATGCGCTTCATGGAAAGTCCTTTATCTTCGCCGAATTCTTTTAAGTATCGCAAAATCGACCCCGATTCTGACATATCGTGGGGTGAGGTCGCGGATAAATTTGTAGCAGCATTTTGTCGTGTGAAGTTGTACCCATTGAACGCAATATACTCATCTGTATCCCATAGAGTTGTCCACGTCCGATTATGCTGATGCATGTGTCTCAGGCACTTCGCAAGAAAGCGCCGTTGTCGAATTTGGTGTCGCTCTGTATTCTCGACGACCCCAGCATCTGATGCGAGAGGCTTTTCCCAAGAGGTGTAGTCACTATCATTCCAAGACACAATAGTCATGTTCAGTTGCTGCCGGAACACATCTAGCACCGGGTTTGGAAGTTGTTGGGATCTGGGATCCACAGCAACGACAAGGTAACGTAAAGGCAATACGTGATAATGGTATGCAATCCACTCGTAGAGACGAAAATTATCATCCATTACCAGCAGACATGCGGAGAAGGACTCATTCACATCATGCATCAACTCTGGCGGGCCGGGGTATTCCTCTGGTACTTCTTCTGAGTGATGAGTCGATGTTACTGCGGCGTCTTGAGATTGTACTTCATGCTTCGTCTGATTGAAATTACTGCCAAGTTGACCAACCTGGTTGAGTTTCTTCATTGACTCCAGAAGGAACACCTCTGATGATAAGGCTTTTATGAAATCGTCGTTAACATTCGATAACATTCGCAATTCGATGTAAAGGAACAACAGCAATGCTCCAAGGGAAAGGAGGAGCTTCATTTTGCGTGCAGCCGTCATTGTTGAAAACGCAGGTCCAGTCATGTACTGCGGACGTATTCATAGGCAACTGTCTGTAAGAAATTGACACTTTCCTGGTCGTTTGAGTGACAGATGCTACTCCGTATACTGATAGTGATCGTTAGTTCGACACGACATCGTAGAATCGAGAACTGAGATCTTTTCGAGTTGAGATTTCTGATCCGGCGGCGTGTGGTGTGTCTGCTGTGTCTGCGTGTCAGTTCACCGCACCACATTCCTTCGAGCAACTTCTCGACTTCGTGATGCAGAGTACTGCATGCTACGAGTACTACAGACTACAGTACAAGTCATTGATACACGGCCGACGAACAGTTCTAATAGTACCAGGGTAATGCGGGTACTCCTATGACGGTAGTTCTTGTAGTGCTACCTGTACCATATCTTACGAATAACGTTTGGATGCAAGAGTTTACAACTATTTTACATATGCTGAATTCATGATCTGTTGCTCTGATGCCAGGAGATATGCTGATTTTCAATATGCTGTATCATCACTGCTGGCTGGCTGGTGTTTGTCATCTTGCTCCTTCTTGAACAAAAATGACGACATCTTTTGCTTGTCATTGTACTACTAAATGATTGCAGTTCTTGTCGGAGAGGAGAATGATGAAAGTTTAAATATCACAGAAAATGATATTCACAAACTAGGTTTACTCTAGAGCCTTCACTTTCACAAGAGAATACGATACACAGCTTCAATTTGGCCTCCATTAGCTACATCGTATATCTAACTCAGTTGTTTCAACTGGCAACAAGGCTCAATTCAGGGCCACCATTAGCTACTAGTAGTAGGTTCTTCACAAATTGGTTCCTCCTTCTTTGTTATCAGGCAACAATTCAGGTCTTTTGCATGCCAGGTGGGAAAAGTGCCTTGGTTGATCCCATGTGCTCTGCATTTTAAACTTGGAACTGTTGAGTCTTCGTCTGCTGCCACTGCCTGCGGACTCTGTTGCCTTGCTTATGTCTTTCCTTAGCTAGTGGACATGAGGACCACTCACAGCAGATGGATTGTGTCATCTCTGGTGCATTATATACTAGCACATCCAAGCTCACGGAAAAGGCATACTTCTAAAATATCTTCTTCACAAAACCATAATTATGTATTCATCCAGTTTAGCAAAATAAGTCTGGTTTGCTTCTTACAGTAGAAAAATCAATCCAATTGTCACCTATTTAGTAGAGAAACAGACTTAAAAATGACAATTTGCGTTCTCACAACACCAGTACTGGTCGGCTTAAAGAAGCATATACTTCAGTGATTCTTGGATTTGAAGACAATTTCCTAGTATACAAGCTTAATGATGGGCATCAATGATTGTTAATGGGCTTCGATGATTGACACTTGATTGAAGCACTCCAACTGCCTCCTCTCTTGCATGATTTGGTCAAATGCAGTGTCACCTGCAGCACTTGTGCCGGATTCATGATTGTCATCGTGATCATCATCGTCATTTTGCTCCTTGCTGTAGAAACCGCTGCTGTGGTCAAACTATCGATGTCATCGTTTGGTCGCATCATCAAGCTCCTGTCCTTGTGCATTCTTGCGTTTATCTATCCCTCATGCAATGCATCTCATGTGGTTGCCTCCACCAAGTATGATTTCCCTTTTGTGACAGCTGCCTGTGCGAATGTTTCCGTGATCAACAACTCAATTCGTTCAGCAAGATTCAAAACAACAATTGCCAAGGCAAAGATATTTGTGCTGTCATAAACATTTTGTTGCTTTGGGCAGTCTTTGCATTGAACAAAACAAATTTTATAAGCATATGCTGTCTGTTGTATTTGTGCTGCATTTTTTTGCCTTGGTGAACGAATGCGTCATAGAATCGATTGACCTTCTCGTCATGAAAACATATGATTACAGAAGTGAATTTGTCATGAATGATACCCATTTTGGTGTCTTGAACATCACGGGGTAAGAAATGTTCAGTAGGAAGTAAAGATGGCAGGCATGGCATTGGGAAATTGGGTGGGTGATGATGAATAAAGGCTAATGTACCTGGAAAGAATCCACCATTGTGGAACAGCGTGGCACCAATGCTGGTAAGGATAAAACAAAACTATAAATGCAAATCCCAATGAAATCCCACATGCTCTGCCCATACCTCAATATTATCAATTCATTTTTGATGGTTAGCTTGTCACTGGATTTGGGCTCCACACAAAACACACCATATCACTTGATACAAGAGGCTGTCCGGGCATCCCTCCCTACTGGACAGTATTTGCCCTTCCACACCTACACTCATAGGCCAAGACCAGCCACTCGCATAAGGTGCCCAACTGCCATCACAATATCAAAGGATATGCTGTGACTAATCCCAAAGTGTCAGTCCCGCCAGGAGGTTTGTAATGATATCAGCCAGGTTAGTCTCACCATCTTCTTTGTTCATTTGTGGTGGAAGGGGTGTCAAATTGGACATGATGAGAGCCACACGAACACCCAAAGCTACACAACAGGGCATCCACCCAATTAACTTGGTATCATCATAATGGGACAGTGTAAGCATTCACATTCAATCAAGTGTGTATTTGTTCTTTCAGGAGGTTTCTTAGTCTGTATTACTTCAAAGATTGCATGCTATGTTAGATCTACTATTTTACCAACCTGTCACCATCTCTTCTATCCAAGGTTGTGTTCCGAATGAAGCGTTACAGGCTTTGAGGTGTCCTCATAAGAGACTATGGTTGGCACCCTTAATGGAATAGCTTGAGGAGAATGCAGTATGAGATGCGAATTTTGTCGGAATGGGGTTGATTATGTCTCGTGTCCTCGTAGTTGTCACCGATGACATTCGCTACGGCATTCTCCCTGGATACAGGACCTATTCTTTGATGCGAAATCCCTCCGGCAGGTAAGGTGCATTAGGTTGTCTCTCAAGTCTATTTAACTTTTGACGTTATTATTTGGATGGCACTACCCGTGGCACATAGTCGTCATCGTTATATCCTTCCGGCATTCGGATATCCAAAACGCGCAACATCGTAACATCGCGTCGAAAGCCATTCCGACGCTGCGAATGCTTCTTTCTTCGTTTCTTAAAGACAACAACTTTGGCATCCTGAGTTATCTCCTCCACCATGACAATCACTTGCGCACCAGCAACAACCGGCATGCCCACCAGAGTCTTATGAGTGGACCCCACGAGCAATACATTGTCTGTAAATGTATGTACCGAGCCCACGGGATAGGATCGAATCGGTGTGAGAAGATTCGAGACAATGACATCGTCCACAGTGGCCTTGTGCTGGGTCCCAGCAAGATCCAAGATGCAGAAGAGTCCTCCAGCAGGGGCACCTGCTTGGAATTTGGCAAGTTGCGATTTCTTATACGGAACAGACCCATCGTTGAGAAAGGATCGTTTTTCGTCGTCGTCGTCGTCGGAATAATCATCGTCCTCATCATCTTCTTCTTCTCCATCTTGATCACCATTGACATTGATTTCTCTGTAATCAGCCTCTTGAAAGACATCCGCTCTACCGATCTCAAATTGCGCAAAGGGATCAAACAATGGATCATCCTTTCCAGCGGCGTCCAATTCAGCCAAGAGCAACTGCTTCCCATGCCGTCCGTTCATGGCTTGGGCGTAGGCAGCTGAATGGTCAATTGCAGCAAACGCAGACACATGTACATTTTCAAGTGAAGACGTTGTCGAAAACGAGTGCGAGTTAAAATAAATAGCACCTCCAAACACATCTTGCGTTCCCCAGTGTTGCGGCAGCGTTCCTAGTTGGAAGTTCTCTATCAACACCCTCCGCTGACACTGACTCAACCTGAGCCTGAACATGAATGATGATATCATCTTGCGACGTTGGTGCTCGGTGGTGTGGGTACAAGGTACTATTGTAACGCTGATGCCTGAAATTGGTTGATGAACTGCATGAGATGCTGCTTGCCATGTTTGAAACTACGAAGTGTATAGTAACGAGTACACAGTGCGATGACAGCCGTAAAGAAGGAATTGAGGAACCACGGCTGACGGCCGTACCGTACTAGCATTGTGTGACTCAACGTCTATTGCGTCATATATGTCAGTCTCAACTATTCGGTGTTCCGAGTACTCGGTAGGTCACTTGTATGGTTCAGAACAGTCTGTCAAACATTCTAAGAGAGTCTGGATGGCAGTTACCAAGTCAAGTTCACTACTTTGAAGTCATCAATCTTAAAGCTGGCATTGTATTCCGGCTCTAGACCAGCATTTTGGAGAAGAACCCTTGCCCGTACCTCGCCAACATTCTCCACGAAAGCTGGCATCCATTGCGAAATCTTGTTCTCGTACACATCACTTTGCTGAGCTCTTTCAACATAAGCTGCGTAGGTCTTCTCCTTTCCACGTCTACCATCATCGCGGTAGGAGTAGGCTTCCCAGCTTCCAATGAAATGGTGTAAGAGGAATGGGACCCTAAGAAGATGGTTGCCCTTAGGACCTGGACAAACCTCGAACACAGGGCGGTGAGGATTCCGAACTGTGACTGGAAACGACGCTATCTTTTGAACATTCAACATGCACTTTCCGTAACCATTAAACTTGTGGCCATACTTTGTTCGGTACCGATATCGAAGGGTATCGAACCGACGTGGATCAAAGGGATGTGACTCGTTCATGAGAGATGGAGTCTCCAAGCTTCCAACGAGAAAGCGATTCATGGAAACACCATAATCATGGCCAAATTCCTTCAGATATCGCGAAATGGATCCTGCTTCTGACATGTCGTGGGGTGAGGTTGCGGATAAATTTGTGTCCGAATTTTTCCGTGTCCAGTTGTATCCATTGAATGCAATGTACTCATCGACATCCCATAGCGCAGTCCATGTTCGATTATGCTGATGCATATGCCGCAGGCACTGCCCGAGAAAGGTCCGTTGCCGTTGTTTGTGTCGATGTTTCTTTTCGAGGACCCCAGCATCTGCTGAGAGCGGTTCGTCCCAAGACGTGTAGTCAGTGTCATTCCAAGACACAATAGTCATATTTAGTTGCTGGCGAAATAAATCAAGCACCGGATTCGGAAGTTGTTTGGATCTGGAATCCGCAGCAACCACGAGGTAACGTAAAGGCAGCACGTGATAATGGTAGGCAATCCACTCGTAGAGACGGAAATTGTCATCCATTACAAGCAGACATGCGGAGAAGGACTCACTCGTATCATGTATTGATTCTGATGGGCCAGGGTATTTCTCTGGTACTGCTTCTGAGTGATGACTTGATATCCCTGCTTCGGTTAGCGATTGTAGGTCAATCTTCGTCTCATTGAAAGTAAGGCCAAGTTGACCAACCTGGTTGAGTTTCTTCATTGGCATCAGTAAAAACACCTCTGACGATAAGGCTTGCATAAAATCGTCGTTAACATTCGACAGCATGCGCAATTGGACGTGGAAAAACAACAGCAATACTCCAAGGTAAAGAAGGAACGTCAGTTTGCGCGTAACCGTCATTGTTGAAGGCACAGGTCCAGCCATGTGCTCTACGTATTCACAAGCAACAGTATATAAGAAGACAAGGCTTTCCTGACCGTTTTATTGCCAGATACGCCGTATGCATTGATAGCCATTCCTATTTCTTCGACACATCGTGGAATTGACATCTTTCCCCTGCTGTTTCAGTCCGGCTGCAAATCATCAGTGTCAGCGTGTCTGTTCCTTAGTCCCGCTTTAACCGTCCTCCCGCCGTTGCGAGACTCACGATAGTACTCCCCGTACCAGTATGTGCAGTACTGTACTACCTGGTACTAAGTACTGCGGCCAACGCTGACTGATGTGTCAGTCGCACATCTCGCGTCATCGACTCATCACTCATCACCTCATCACACATCGCCCCGAGACTCAACCGATTGTACACGCACATGATCACATGATCTACTAGCTTAGCCACCTCACCCCTCGCACTCGTTGATGTTCATTTATCGCACAAGTCCTGCAGCCCTGACCTGACTAAAGAGAGCAAACAATCAACGCTATTCTGCGACGCTACACTCTCCTCGATGACGCTTTCCAGTTTAACGTCATTCTCATTTATTGTCGGCATCAGCTTTATGTTGTCAATTGCAGATGCATGGGTCAACGTTGGTAGTCCCGCAATCGCCATATCCCACCCGAGGGGCAGGGTGGAAACCGCGCTGTATGCCACGAAAACGACAACCGCAAAAGAATCCGTGACGGAGCTTAAAAAGGTTCTTGAGAGAGAATACGTTTCCTTCTTCAATCCCATGCGCACCGAATATTATGCCAAAGACGTTACCTTTGACGACCCACTCACAAGTCTGGCTGGAGTCGATGCCTACAAGGCGAACGTCGACATGCTGTCGGGAAGAACGCTTCTTGGGTCCATTTTGTTTGAAGATGGGGGCATTAATTTGCACTCCGTCACTGGTGGCGAGATTTACGACGATGGCACAATTCAAGATATCATCACCCGATGGACGCTGCGGTTCACTATGAAGGTGTGGCCCTGGAAACCGACAGCTAGATTTTCTGGAATTTCCGTCTACAAGGTCAAGCCGGTAGGAGATGGAGTCCAGATTGTGGGCCAACTTGATTATTGGGACAGTATCAACCTTAAGGAAGGCGGAGTATACGAAAAGGTTGAGAAAGGGGAAGCCCTTTCTGATTTTCTAAATCAGCTCAAGCCTGGTGGATTCCAAGCGTCATTGGCAGCCCCTGAACTACCCTATTCACTTCTTAGGAGAGGTAAGGACTACGAGGTTCGCAGATATCCAGCTTACTCTGCAGTCAAATTGAAGTATGAGCGAAGGGATGAAGGGTTTGGAACGCTCGGTGCTTTTACCTCGGGAACAGAAACGCCTCAGGGACCAGCCATTATGGAAGTAGAAGGTACTGGCGATAAGTTTATGCAATGGCCGCTGACGTATGCCACTCCCGGCAGCGACACTGCACCCGAACCGACGCTAGCCTTCGGAAGTTGAGTGAAAGTCCTTGGAAGAACTGCGAAATCCTTTCATCACCGTCCAAAGTGATTGCTGTTGCCGAATTTTCGGATGCCTCGTTGGAACCTGTTGTTCGCAAGACAGATCGACAGCTACGAGCATCGCTGCAACGAGATGGACTCGCTTGTAATGCTGACGAAACTTCCGTCATGTTTGCGCAGTACGATGCTATATTCTCCATGGGAAAGCGACGAGGTGAAGTGTGGATTGAATTGCAAGATGGAGGCCACCCGTGGTGATTATCTGTTTACTCTGAGCTCGGAGTGTTGAATCACACTGATCGATGGTTTTTTTTTCATATTCCGATCGTCTTGATTGCACACAGTTGCCAACGCTGATGCCTACTGTCTACCCACATACATAAGAAAACCCTTTGAATAGATGCCGATACCTCGTAACAAGTTGATTTGATGATGTGAACGTAATGGCTTACCACGTGTGATTCCATGTGAGCTGCCAACACGTGGAGATTTATCACATACTTTCTCAGCACGCAAGCGAGCTGTTTCAAATGTCGAATTCCCCATCACAGAAACATGATCGATATGATTATGCTATAATATTACTGCAAGTCAAATACATCTCGAGGTTGGAGTTACTGCGGCATGCGCAAAGGCGGTTCCCAACGCCATGGGAAAACCTTTGAAACAGGTCTTGGACGAGATTTCGGGCGACCATTTGGACGCCACCAGCATAGAGTTGAAGGATGCTAGTAGTAACGATGAAGGGCCTTCAACGGTAGCTGTACGAAAGGTCATCTTTCCTGGGCGTAGTAAAAGCAGTCGGAGTCCAGCTTTGCTTTGTGCGCTGACAATGATGTAGTTGCATTTTGATGGAAGACTACCTTCTACTCGGCGGACCGGTTGCACTTGAACAACCACGTACCACATCCACACCATGAAAAGATCCTTCAAGTCTTCCAGCGGTGATCATAAACGATGATACCATCGGCTTATCGCACGGGATCTTCGGAAGCCTCCTCAACGTCTCCACAATGGCAAACGGATGACAATAACACTTCTTCTAAAGGCTACCGCAGCCGCACTTAAAGTGGCATTCCCTCGTAACGACTGGCGACGGATCCTTCCTGCTGCGCCCCCAGAGTCTCTGCGTCTGTTACGTCAGCATAGTCAATAGATGGACTGAACGCCACGATCCCGCAAGAGACTGCCACCATTCCAAAACTGATGGGTTCCCATATTCTCCCACTGTCCCACGTCACTTGAAGAAAAAGAACGACCCAGAGCAACAGAATCCAGATATTGACTCTGCTATCCCTGCTGAGTCGAGAAAATGGTGGGGTCGTGGGAGGCGTAGCGAGGGGCTTAGCAATGAGACCACACTGCCACGTCGAGTGCACAGCAATCCCCAAAACGCAGACGATGGCAACAACAAGATAAAAAGGATCCCTAATCAAGGAATGTACCAACAGCATTATTGCAAGCAACCAATATATTGAAAACGCTATCCACTCAGTAATGTCATCATATTTTGCTGGGTGTGGTCCTAACTTGCCGAAGACTGTAATGACGGCCGCGGTAGTAACGGACAGATGCATAACGACAAACAAGCCGACTTCGCTGGGCGGTCCTCCTTCCACTATTTTGAGCACTGTTTCAATGACGCAGAGGACAATACACAGAATAATGGATACAACTGCCGCAACGTTCAACAGCGTGGGCTTCATCATGGTCGTTGATCAATAGTCGCCAC